>PVKE010039719.1:0-14896 GCA_004027555.1 Craseonycteris thonglongyai
GAGGGAGAGAGGGAGGGGAGATGGGAGAGGGCACCAGCATTATGGACACACTCAATAGTCTGGTGGTTACCTGGAGAAGGGGGGGAAGGGGGAAGGGAGAGTTGTGGGGGGAGGGTGGAGTGGGCACCAGATATATGGTGTTGGAGGGGGACCTGATTCTGGGTGGTGGGCACATAATGCGATGCATGGGTGATGTGATGTGGACTTGTACATCAGGAAACTATCTAATTGTTACCAGCCAATGTCACCCCATTAAATTTAACAATAAAAAAAAAGAAAAAAAAGAATTGGATTTGCAATATAACAACTAAGTAAAAAATTTCCACATGAAATATAATATGCAAAGATGGAAATCATATTAGGAGGATGGGCTATTGGTGATATCTTAATTGTACAAAATATTTCTTTATTTTTTTATTTTTATTGTTTTTGACAGAGAGAGATACAGAGACAGAGAGAAGGGGGAGGGCCCAGAACAGTCTCCATAGTTGCACATCATTAGTTTTTCCACATAGTTTCATTCCACAGGGGGGCGCGGGGCTGCACAGGGCAGGAACTGGGCCAGGGTTTCACCCTGGTGAGAACTGAACTGGGATAACTCACCAGTTCAGCATATGGGTCCGCACGGGCCGGGGCCAGGATTCGATCCTTGGTCCCCGGGGCTGCAAAGTGAGCACTTAGCCTACTGAGCTATGCTGGCTTCCCCCAAAATATTTCTTAAATGTAATTTAGTTATCTATTCCTGTGTGATATATCGTCCCTCAAATTAGCAGCTTAAAACAACAAACTTTTTTTTAGTTATCAAGAAGTCTATTTAATGACTATGAATCATGCAGTCATAAGAAGCTCCCCAAACATAGGTGTACAAGTTATGATTTTATATCTTTAACTTAATTTAGATTTTGGCTTTAAGTCCTGTTCTATATCGACAATTAATGTTGGGTTTTCCTCAGTCCCATTCAATGGTTTCTCCCTCAATTCAAAACTATAATTTAGATACTTTTCTGTTATAAGAACGAGAAAGAGGAGAGAGAGAGAGAGAGAGAGAGAGAGAGAGAGAGAGAGAGAGAGAGAGAGAAAGAAGGGAAGAGAAGTGAATGGGTGGGAAGGGAAGGGAAAAGAAAAGAAAGAAAGGGAAAGGAAAGGAAGAGGAGGGAAGGGAAGATAGGAAGGAAGGATAGAAGGGACGGAGGGAGGGAGAAGTCCCCTTTCCTCTTTCTTCTTGGGTAACAGCAAACATTTTTTATCCCATAAGTTCTGTGATCAGGAATTTGGGAGCAGGTTAGTCAAACGGTTCTCGCTTAAGGTTCTGCATGAAGCTGCCGTCAATAAGCTGAGTCTTTAGTCATCTCAGACCTGACTGAGGTTGGAGGACCCGCTTTGGAGCTCATTTATGTGGCTTCTGGCAGGAGCTCTTGGTTTCTCACTATGTGGATTTCTCCATAGGGTTTCTTGAAGGTCCTCCTGGACACATCTCCCAAAGTGAGTGGAGAGAGCGATAGATAGACAGAAGATTGAAGTGCCTTTTATAATCTAATTTCCCAAGTCATACACCCATTTCAATTTTATTCTACTTGTCAAAAGTGAATTCCTAAGTATACCCCACATTCAAAGGGAAGGGAATTAGGCTCCACCTTTAAAAATATATATATTTATTTTTATTGTTTTTTGACAGAGAGAGACAGAGAGAGAGAGAGACAGAGAGAAGGGGAGGGGCCAGAGCAGTCTCCATAGTTGACAGCATTAGTTTTCCATATAGTTTCACTCCACAGGTGGGTACAGGGCTGCACAGGGCAGGAACTGGGCCGGGAGCCTCCTGCATAGACCCTGGAAAGAATTGAACTGGGGGCACACCCCAGTTCAGCATCTGGATCCTCATGGGCCAGAGCTGGGATTTGATCCTCAGGCTCTGGGACTGTAAAGCAAGCGCTTAACCTGCTGAGCCATCCCAGCTTCCCTTCCACCTTTTGAAAGGAGGTATGTCAAAGCTTTTGTAAACATATTTAAAATTATGACAGTAGTTAAAATTTATTTTCATATGCTGAAATAGAAAAATGGATGACCTATTTCATATGTTTGAGCTATGAATGTTGAATGGAGGAAAAAAATATGAGGAGGAAAAAAAAGAAACTGATTTATCATTGCCAGGCTAAAATGTCAAAGAAAACTTACACTGTATACCTAGGTGAGGTTAATTATTTCTGTCACTGTGGTGGCTGGAGTGGTGGTATTGTTGGTTTGCCTCTCAAGTGGGTCCAGGTGGAGCAGATGAAGAAATGGTGCCTTGCCTGCAGATGATAAGAAACTTCCTTCTTTCTAACTACTGGGCAAGTAGAACATTTCCCCAGCCATTTCTGATGGGTCTTGTCCACTTAAATGCTCTGGTTGTTAGGTGAACATTTCATTTGAATGAATAATTACCTTTGAGCCATTACAATACATTTGGAACTCAATTTTTTTCCCTCTAATCCAGGGTTCTCCAAACTACAGCCCGCAGTCCGGATGCGGCCCGTGAGGTCCTCTCATCTGGCCCGAGACCTTTTTATCTGAATAAAATAATATTAACTAAATAATTAAAAACAATATCTATGTTTTGATTCTTTTTTATTTGGACCTTGAGTGTGTAGTCGGCCCCCAAACTGCTGTTTGATAGTTAATGCGGCCCACGGGCTGAAAAGTTTGGAGACCCTTGCTAATCTATGACTTTTTTTTTTATTACATGTGATAAGCTCTCTATGTCATTTATTTTATTTATTTTATTTTTATATTTAATGCCCCTTCCCCATGCCCCCCCAAGCCCTCCCCCCTCACCTCCCCACCCCCACCACCAGGCAACCACCAAACCACTGACTGTGTCCATGAGTTTTTGTTTCTTTGTTACTTTCAGTTTTATATTCCACCTACCATATGACCAGTAAGGTCATATGTTTCTTGATTTTTTCAGTCTGACTTATTCCGCTTAATAAGATGTTTTCAAGGTTCATCCATGTTGTCACAGATTGCTATATTTCATCTTTTCTTATTGCTGAGTAATATTCCATTGTGTAAATGTACCACAACTTCTTTTTAAGTCACAGAACATGAGCTATGATCTGTAAACAATAAACCCATATGGAAAAATGAAAAGCTAATGCCAGTTAGTGCTAGAGCTACAGTTAAATAGACCAGAGTATCCTATTTGGTTTCTAAAATATTTTTCTTCATTATAATCACCTTTCAGTTTTCTTGGGGACTGGGGAATGGACACCCTGTTTGGCTCTTTTTCGAACCCCATTTTCCTGCTGCCCAGCTTTTTGTGACTATAAATGTTTCTAGGTGCTCTGTTAGAGAGCAAATGAGGAATGTAATGGTGATGACAAGAATAAAACTCTGAGGTTTTTCTGAGATAGGAGTTGGAGAATTTTCAATGGATGTTTAAAAATGTAATTTTAGGGAAGCCGGGATGGCTCAATGGGTTAAGTGCTCGCTTTGCAGCCCTGAGGACCAAGGATCGAGTCCCGGCCCCAGCCCGTGCAGACCCATATGCTGAACTGGGGAGTGTCCCCAGTTCAGTTCTCACCGGGGTGAGACCCCGGCCCAGTTCCTGCCCTGTGCAGCCCCGCCCACCTGAGGAATGAAACTATGTGGAAAAACCAATGATGTACAACTATAGAGACTGTTCTGGGCCCTCCCCCTTCTCTCTGTCTCTGACTGTATCTCTCTCTCTCTCTGTCAAAAACAATAAAAATAAATCTTTAAAAAAAAAAAAGTAATTTTATTCCCAGAAGTCAGTGTTATATAGGGAATGGAACATGGACTTTGGAATTGCAAAGGCCTGAGTGTGATCCCTTGCTTCATCACTTTATTCATTCAGTAAAGACTTGTTGTACCAGACATTGTGAGAGATGCTAGGAATGTAGTGATCCAGAAGATGTGGTACCACCTGAAAAGAATTCGGTTCAATGGAGACTACAGACAACAAAAAAGGAAAGTTGAAAGTTCAGGGTACTAACATAACTAATGACAGGGCACTTACCACTCTTGGTGGTGGGAGGGGCTAAATCAGGAAAAATTTCGAAGAAGAAACATTGACTTTCAGCTGGAGAAGAAAGAACAGGCACCAGGCTCTGGGAAGAAGAGTCAGCACTGCCACGCTGTGCGTCTGGGTGTAGCTCGGATGGTTGAGAGCAGACATTGCTTGTTGGCTGGCCTGAAGGCCATCACTATCTTTTTCGTTCTTTTCTTCTTTCCATTAGAGGGACCTGTCTTGCTGCTAATGAAGGCCATATGAAATAGTTCTGGACAATGTGATATGTGCATGGTGTGCTGGAGGAATTCTGGGAAAGTTTTTATTTTCATGATTAAAGATGAAAACTTAGTTGGCACCAATGTTTGCCCTCCTTCCTCCTCCTTGCTTTGAATTCTGATAGGATGCTTATAAGAAGAGCTGCCATTTTGTGACCATGACATAACACGGTCTGCCAGGATGGCATGAAAAGGAAAAATAGAAGGAGCCTGGGTTATGCTGACATCATGGAGCCATTGTCGCAGTCCTGTTTTTCCTACCTACAGTTCTTAGGTAGAAACAATACATTTTGTTTAAGCACTGCATACCTCATTTCTAAATGATAGAGAGTGGAGCCTCAGATTGGAATTTGAGACAAGAAAAAAGATGAGTTTGGAGTAACAAACCATGTAAGAAATTTAAGCCCCGTTTCAAGGGCAATTGGAAACCTTTGGCAAATAACTTTATTTCTCTAAGCCTCAGTTTCCTAATCTGTAAAGCATGAATGATAAGGTCTACTATGTGGTTTGCAGTAAGGAGATAATATATGTAAAATGTCCAATAGTGTTAGCACTTAATGAACAACCTAATGATCCACAGCTATTTTATGAAGATAACAATGATAAAGAAGAAAAAATATTCAATTATCTGTACAACTTTGTTTTCTATACCTCCTTTGTTTATTTGTTCATTCATTCACCAAAAATATACTAAGCAATAATTACGTGTCAGATTCTCTGTTAAGTCAGGACAAAAGTGATCCTTGTTTTCATATAATTTAACATTCTAGTAGGAGGTGACAAAAATAAGCAAACTGAGGAACAAGATAATTTCAGGTATTGTTCTCTAGTTTGTGTATAATAGTAACTTGGTGACAGAGATCCACTTCTTGGGAGTGGATCTTTCATAGGCAGAGAGAAAAAAGTTTCTAATGAATCTAAAAACATCAAGGAAAATTACATGTGGTAAAATGAATGTGCTTCCTTAAACAGCATTATTATTAATAGATGGTATGGAGTGTAGATTGGCAAGAGAGGAGATATACAGAGAGCGGGAAAGATCAGGGGTGTGGTACAGCTCTCATTAGAGTGTTTTTTGGCTTTTTGGGAGTTCTTTCTTCATCTTCAACACAGACCACGGACCAGTGACAGCCTCTTGCCGGTGAGCCCAACTATGCATTGACCTACAGGAATAAGCCTAGATGAGCCCAAGCACTTTGTAGGAAACTAGTGAGAATTTTAAGGGATTGTAGTAAGTATGGGTGCTAGAATTAGACTGTCCGGGTTAAAACATAACCCCACCCCTGAAGAGCTGTGTGGTCTTAAGAAAGTTACCTAACATTGTTAAGCCTTAATTTCCTGTATAATGAGGAACAATAATAGTAATTACTGCCTAAAGTCATTTTGAAGAGTGAATGGACTAGTCTATGCAAAATGCCAATACATAATAAACAGTAAATATTAGCTAGTTTTGTTGTCAGTTTCCCTAATGGTAGAATCTCACCCATTAAACTCAACCATTAATTTTGGAGAATTCAAAATCAATCTCTCTCTCTCTCTCTCCCTTTCTCTCTCTAAAAGAATAGGAATTATGTTTAAAGAAACTTTCTATTTTAATATGAGTATTTTTCTTCACTCAGATCTAATGAGGAGTCTCTAAAGTGTGCTGGCAGTGATGTGGTGTTCACAAAAGGAAGTTCTCTAAGTATGCTGGGATGTAAGCCATTCAGCCCAGGAGATGTGGATTTACAAAGTAAGTGAACTCCACTTTAGCCTTCCTCTGGGGTGTTCATTAGAAACCAGGTCATCTCACCATGATCTGTGCCAACTGTCATTTCTACATGCTCATATATTCCTTCTTTATAAGCTTAAGTATGGCCAGTGTCACTTTGCAGAAGCTAGGGTCTTTCTCTCCCTTCCAAGTCAGAAAATCTTCATTCACAGGACAAATATTTTCTCAGCACTTATTAGATGCTGGCACTGTTTTTCAGAGCACACGGCATTTAACTTTTCTGGTACCTTCTTCAGAGAGGTCATGAGTTTTAGTGATCACTTGATAGCTGATCATTGTCTATAGTTGATGCAAAACTGTTTATAACCCGGTGAACAGTTTGTTTGCCTGTGAAAGACCAATTGCTGAGAGATATCTGCCGTTCAGTCAGTAAGGCAAACTGTTCTTCCCTTTATGAGAGGACGTTCTTGCACAAACTTTCCTGCTGTGATACCATGATTTTATGATCCATCTTCTTCTGCCTTGCCATGGAATTAACTGGCTATGAGAACCATTTGTCTGTGCTCTGTATGTGGCCAGGGCAGACCCAGGCAGATGAACAACCTGCCTTCCTTAAGACAGCTGTCGTCCCTTTAGCAGGTGGCCCTTCGCAAGCACAGGTTCTTGTGGACCTGGTGTAAATATGAATGTTAAAGCTGAACAAATAATGGGTTATAAAGGGAATCCCAAATATTCTTTCTTTCTTTCTTTCTTTTTTATTGTTTTTTTTGAAACAGAGAGAGAGAGATGAGAGAGAGAGAGAGAGAGAGAGAGAGAGAGAGAGAGAGAGATACAGAGACAGAGAGAGAACTGGGGGCACTCCCCAGTTCAGCACATGGGTCCTCATGGGCTGGAGCCAGGATTCGATCCCAAGTAAACATAAAGACAATTTACTCATTTGTGTTTCTCAGAAGGAATTCCCCTCCCCCACTCTGTAGTCTTCTATCAAAGCAAGCAAAGGTAAGCAGATATTTAATTCAGGAATGATTTCTACCGTGAACAACAAAAAACCCCAACTACAGGCTTATTTTTCTCATGTAACAAGCTGGCATTAGCTCAGTGGTTCAGTGATATTAGAGCTGACAAGTACCAAACATGTCTTTCTCTTTTGTTAGGAAGTGAAACTGTCCCCCAAGGTCCCTGCCTGACTTCACTTAATAGGTGACTTCACTTACCAGGACTGGGTCACATGGCTTTCCCTCCATGCAACAGTGTCTGGAAAGTCGGTAATGGGTGGTCAGGATTGATTTACACCAATCAAAATTCATTTCCTGGGATAGCACATATTTTCACTGCAATCAAAATTAAGGATTTATTAGCAAGAGTGAGAAATAAGCAGCTAACCATGTGTACACTGTGTTCATTTCCTTGTTTTTCCTTGTCACCAGGAGCCACATGGAACAGGATTTGGAAAGCATTTTAAGGGTACCACTGTTTTCAACTTTGTTCTCACAGTAATTCAGAGCACAGCAGGAACCAGGAACACTCACCTACCTTGTTCTCATGTTGTAGTTCATGTCTTTTTAGAGACACTACTTTCTGTAATTCCTTCCTACATGGAGACCAGCAGGCTTACCCCATTCACTGTCCTCTCTCTAAGCTTGGTTTCAAAACTTTGATGGCTGCAGAGCAAACAGCAGAGTGTTTCTGCTTGTCACAGTCATGCACACTTTTGGGGGCTGATAATAGAGGGGAAATTAGGATGTCAGAAATAGATGACTGTTTCAGACAACAGCTGCCCTTTCTGTTAAAAATGAAAAGCAAAACAAATTTCCAGACCCTAAAGATCCAGAGCTGATGCGTGATAAAAGATAGAGTTGGTGCCACAGCCCTATTCAGCCGAGAAGCACAGTTTTCATCATTGGTGGCAGGCTAGTAGAGTGTCTACACGTGGACATTTTGTTTTAGTTTTGTCTTATGTGACTGTTCTCTTGTCCTAGAATGTTTCCTGCCCTTGGTAGCAATACATTAGAATTATAACCTGCTGGTTTGTAGTCCTTTTTCGGGGATTAGACATTGCAATTAGTTACAGGGAGGTGGGATAAGACAGAGGGGGAATATTAGAGACACATTTGTCACCATATGCTTCCAAGGGGTACCTCTTCACCAGGACCACCCTTGTACCAGTGCAGGCAAGAGTAACCATTGCTGTGTGCTGTGCATGGTTGGCTGTTTGACAGGTAGAAAAGCTCAAGTTGACTTAGTGTTTATATTACCTTTCCAGAGCAGAGTAGGGTATGAAGAAAAACCTTCTCAGGACCTACAGTAGGAAGGATTGGTAATCTTGACCCCTTTCATATGTAATTTCCTGCTTTCTGCTTTCAGGGAAGCCATGTTGGATTCAACCAAGGAAGCCCGATGTAGCAAGTCTTTTATTTTTCTGTCTAGTGAATAAATAATTTTTTTAAAGATTTATTTTTATTGTTTTTTGACCGAGAAAGACAGACAGAGAGAAGGGGGAGGGCCCAGAGCAGTCTCCATAGTTGACAGCATTAGTTTTCTATAGTTTCACTCCACAGGGGGGTGCGGGGCTACGCAGGGCAGGAACTGGGTCAGGAGCCTCTTGCATAGGCCCCGGCAAGAACTGAACTGGGGGCACACCCCAGATCAGCATGTGGGTCCACACGGGCCGGGGCCGGGTTTCAATTCTCAGGCTCAGGGGCTGCAAAGCGAGCACTTAACCTGCTGAGCCATCCCAGCTTTCCCATGATAAAGAATTTTATTGACCTGTGAAGTCTGCAATTATTAATATATTCCAAATGGCTCCATTATTGATGTTGTCCTGAGAGGGGGCTGAACAGTTTGATTGTGTGACATTTTTAGAGTCCATTTGGGGCTAAGGATTAGCCAGGAACAGAAGATAGAGGTGGGGAGATGGACAAGTCTCAGGACAGAAGCACATTCATATAAATGGAAATCTAAGGTGAGCTGTCAACCTTACACTCAATGACAAAGACCCAGACACTATAGTGAAATTAGAAATGAGTGAAGGATTTGTGGAAATTTCCTGGGCATGTGAGCTATTCCTAGGTTCAAAAGCATCTTCATCATTTGTGTTCTGATTCACAGAAGAATGAAAATGCACACTCAGGGTTCTTAGTAAAAAAGTTTTTATTATTGTTAGTATTTTATATATTTAATAGAAAGCAGTAAGAAACATGGAATTTGTGCATTACTTTTGGCTGCAAGTAATTTTAAATGAAAAATGAAGTTGGTGCTGTCCCCTCCCTCCCTTCCTCCTTTCCCTTCTAATATGTCTATCGATTTAAGAGTTTTTAATATGAGAAAAAGATTGAAACAAAATGACTAAAAGGCAAAAATACAGAAACAGAAACCCAACCAAATATAACACCTAGTATCTTCTTGACTCTCCTTTCTCTCAATTCCTTCAGCTAAGTGTCCCCTTGTCTGCCTTGCAGGTGAAAACCCTAGGATGGCAGAAGAAAGACATCCTCTTTGTGTAGATCCAGAAGGAAAGGTTTCCATCCCTGGTGAAGCTGCCTTACTTCCCTCAGGACCCTCTGTGTCCCTAACTCCACCTCCCTGCGGTTCCTTGTGGGGCTGGCTTCCCAGCCCTGCCCTGCCGCCTGAGCTGACGCTGAGAGTGCGGCCTGGTCAGCGTTCACGGAAAAGTCTGCCCCGTGGGCTTTGTGGGAAAGGATGCTGTGGGTGGAAGTGATCAGTTTTAACCTTTCTAGACTCGATGCTCTTATTTCTATTGTGTGTTATTTCCTGAAGTGAGCTTTTACAAGGGTGGTTTCCGGAGTCATTTTAACTTGACCTTTTCACGGAAATCACTCTCCCAGGAACCTTCTGTGGGGCCACGCTTTCAGCTGCTCTGTGACGTTGCTGTTATGGTGCCCCAGTTCACAGATGAGGAAACTGAGGCGGTTCTCTTGCAGAAATTTCTATGCTTTGTCAGGGTGGGCATGCAGCAAATGTGAGATGAAGCTTGTGATACACATCTGTTGTGCTTTAGGTTGTTATTTTTACCCCTGTTATGGCCATAAATAATACCATCTTCTCAGAAAAAGGTTTTTATTTTATTGCTTAAGAGAAGGTGAGGTAGATAGATAGAGAAATGGATAGAGATGTGGAGAGGGCCCAGAGCAGTCTCCATAGTTGTACTCATTAGTTGTGACAGTTTCGTTCCACACAGGTGGGTGTGGGGCCATGTGGGCTGGGGACCAAATGGGTGTCCTCCTGCATGGGAGGCAAGAACCTTTGCCACTGCACTGGCAGTTACCAGGATTTGCACAGACCGGAACTGGGATTTGATCTTTAGACCTTGTGGTTACAAGGCAAGGACTCAACCTGTTGCGCTATCCTGGCATCCCCTTCTCAGGAACGTTTTCTACGAGCTGATTTAGGAGAAATTAAAAAAAAAAATTTTTTTTTCATCTCTTAAGGTAGGAATGTTGCTATTGTTAGGAAACTATAATTAAAAAACAAACAAACAACAAAGCTTCCAATCCAGAAATTCTCTCCGTAAAGTAATAGAGAAAGAAAACAGTTTTATTACTGAATAAACATCAAACCAGAATGTGATAGATGTGCGTCGCAGGCAGTCTTCTAAGAGATGGTGGACAGAAAGGAATCTCACTCCCTTACATAGCCAAGCAGATATAGCCCAGCACATGCGTGATGCAAGGTAAACAACGAGTCCTCAAATTAAGAAGACCTGATGGTGACATCTGTCACACATAATTCATCCTAACATTACCTGGTCCTTGGGGCGAGCGTGTGTGTTAACTTACTGGCTTTATCCAGAGGAAAACAAACTTCAGATCTTTATGACAGGCAGCAGCTTTGCAAATTGGAGCCAGGCACCCACCAGAGTTAGGCTGCTGACCTCCCACAGAAACTGTGCAAACTATTTTCCTAGACATGTACTTTCAAAGAGACGGCTCCCAGGTCCTGGAGAAGGACATTCCTGGGTTGTAAAGCTGACTAAAGGCCCATGTGGTTTCAAAAGGATTTATGTACATTACAGAGAGAGGAGAATGTACTTGTAATGGTAAGTTTTCTGCAGTAAAGAAAGAGAAAGATGGGAGAAGCATCTCCTATTGTTTCAGCAGGGGCATTAAGCCTCTTATTTTTAACTATTTGTCCTAACACTACTACTACATCCTACTACATTTTTTTCTAGTGAAAATTGCCAGCAGGCACTAACCACAAGAGAGCTGACCACACTACCACACTGAGAGGAGAAGTTTTCAGGCTTTAGCATGTGTGAGAGGAGGTCATCGAGATGAGACTGCAGGTTGACATGTGAGCTGGACCAAGGAAACTCATGGCTCCTCACCCCCTCCCTTGTCCTTGGAATGTATGTTCCCCGCACCGTTCCCACAGGTGGAGCCCTCATCAAGGACTCAGCCTGGAGAGTAATGGGCTGTTGAAACCATCTGTACTGAATATGCGACTGAACCTAGTGAGGGCCTCTCTGTAACTTTAAGATTCTGGCGATCAGGTACAGACGTCTACTTGTCTTGTGGTTGCCCAAGACATGTCTCGCAAGTTTCCTTGCTTATGAAACCTGCCACTTACCAGGCTGGAGTGGTCTGCCTCTTCCTCGGGTTCTCCTTCTCCCTGTGCGTGGGGACCAGCTTCACACTTCACCCAGGAAGTTTCTGAGGTCTTGAAGAATTAGCCAAGAAACTTGTTGAAGCTGAAGACTCCTGAACTCTAACCTCTAGTCCCAACCTCAGAGAGGCTCATTGGTCTGTTTGCGAAAGAACTCAGGACTCTGAATTTGTAGCAGTACTCAGTGTGAATGTAATGCAGATGGTCCTAGGATCACACTAGGAAAAGCCTGACTGGAGTGGACTGAGCACTGGAGCCAGAAGCACCAAGGTTTGGGTTATTACTAGCTGCCAAGTCTCAGGAAAGTTACTTCTCTGAGTGTCATTGCCCTTATGTACAAGGACATTGACTTGTGAAGCCCGAGTGAGGATGACAAGAGTGAATGAAAAATGCCCTCACCAGCTTCTGCAGTACAGCATATGCTTGATAAACAGCAGCTGCCCTTTCTATTATTATTGTGTGAATCATTAACCTCAATTGCATGAACATTTACTAACTAATGTTACCCCGATACATTTAACAGTAAAAAAGTATATAAACATTTAGCAATGGGCCTCTAACATAAAGTTGAAAGGCCACATAAACTCTGAGGTACCTGCATGATTTAACAGGTGACTGACCTCATGAATGCATTAGATTGGACTCTCCCTCCTCCGCCCCCCAAGTAACAGCAGTGAATGAATTTCAGCCAGTACAAACAAGAGCAAAGAAATTGAAACATTTACTATAAGGTTATTGGGTATTGTCAGGAATGTGTGGATAGGCAGTTACTGAATATTCGGGAGATCTGGGAGGCTGACGACTTGCGTGGCAGGTGCCTTCTTTTGTGTCACTTGTTTTTGAGAAGCTGCTTCATTCTGTCTTCTTTGTAGATGATGCCTCTCCTTGAATGCGCATGTGAGGCCTGGAATGGGCCTGGGAGCCCGCAAGCTCTTGTTGACCAGCATGAAGGTAAAAGCCCAGGAGCTGATGGAGGAGGAGGGAAAAGAGTAGCATTGTTGAGCCACTGCGTTGTTGAGCCCCTGCACTAGCCCTGGGCAGCCCGTGCTGGACTTCCCGTGACGTGAGGCATGTACACCTCTTTGTGTTTAAGCCACCAAAAAGCTGGCTTTCCTGCTACGTCTGGCTGAGCTCTCTCCTACTGAAATGGGACTTTGGGTAGTCAGTCATGCAACAGTCATTCCCAATAGCACTGGAACAATTGCATTTGTGCTCTGGCCACGGAGGGGTAATTGTTTTGGGGAAGTTGTGCCAGATTCTAACTTGATTTGCTTGTAGTAGGGTTTGACGAGAGCCTCTTATTTCTCAGGGGATACGTGCAGTCTGGCCTCTGATGACGGAACCTCTGTGTGTGGGGGCAGTATTTTCCTGAAGGTGGACCTGCCACTTCTCCCAGTCATGACTGGGTGGCCACAGAGAAATTTATGTGTCCCTTGTCTATAAACTGTGCCCTGTCTGGGGTCTCACGTCCCAGGGCTTCCCTGAGACCTCTGCCAAGTCTGGTTTCAGTAAGGAGTGATACTCCCTTAGAGAGCCATTTTCATCCTGCCCAGTCAATTTTTCTGTTTTATACTCTGGAGGCACCCAAGTTGGGCCGAGGTCACACATACACTGTGTGGGAGGTGTACTGGGGAGACGATACCAGATTTTGGCACCCACTCTTCTATTTATATCATTTATTAAACACAAATTATTTCCAGCCCACTCTGATGCCCAGGGCTGCCATTTGTGTTTGCCTATTAGTCATGGATGTTCTTGTCACCAGTCTCCTCCTACCACTTTACACTATAACCAGAATTCCCTTTCTGATGGTCTTTGGCAGAGGGGCACTCAAATTCCCAGACGTGAATCAGCTCATTTTATTAATAGGTAGAAGACCGGTGACTATACCTCCTCTGTCCTGCGTCCTATCCCAGGAGATAAGCTGAGTCAGAGCCTGCTTCCCCCGCCTGGGTGTGGCTGCCTTACCCTTTCTCTTCCTTTTCTCTTACCCTTTCCTCTTACCTTTTCCCTTCCTCTGCAGGGCTGACCTCATCACTTGGGCACTGCCTAGCAGGAAAAGGCTGGAAAGGCCAGCCTGTGTTAAGCCTCAGCCATGGGCTTTAGTCCAGTTTAACAAAAATCTCCACAATGGAAGGAGGGACACAAGTCCATCCGATTCGAATGAAATGAGTCATATGTCCCATGTTCACTTGTTCTATGGGAGTTTCTCTCCCTCATGCACCTCACAGGGAAGAGAATCCAAGACAGGATTCAGGTATCCTGAGTTGTCAAGTCAAATAGCACTTAATATTTCACAGCTCTTCAAAGTTCTAGAACTTGTTAGAAAACAGATGTTTCATCTGATCATTACTTTGATTCTCTCTGTCTAGAGCAGGGTTACGGACCCAAGTTTGTAACCTTTGGAAGTCAGGCAGGTAACATAAATGAACAAAGCAGGCTAGGAATAATCACATGTCCCTTGACATTGTTTTCCCATCTGTGACAGAGACATGGGTACATAAATTAGAAACATTTCTGTGTACTACAAGGAAAACAAAGTTAAGCTCAATCGTAAATGGCAGCTGATTCTTGTTCTTCACAGTGGAAAGACTATAGGGAGTGGGAGGGACTGTGTCAAACTGGAGAGTGCATGCTCTGTGTGGACACCAGCTACTACCACTCATGTGGAAATATAGGCCTACTATTGCCAGAAGTTCTTTGTTTTCAAAAAATGCCAGATATCAGAGTTTTGAGAAGAATTCCTGAGTTTGAAACATTAGCTCAATGTTTAAAAAAGACAAAACCAACGCCAACCATTGTGTGCTTCAATATAAAATGTCTGGGGGCCATCAGAGTACAAACTTCAGCTCAGAAGATAAGCTCAAGCCACATAAACTTCTTTGTGTTCTATTTGCCTTGCCTCTTGCCTCACTTCCCACTTCTCTTTAGAAACTCCACAGAAACTGAACACCAATTCCTACTTTTGCCTGGATACACCTTTCCCTTTTCTGATTCCATACTTTTGCACGTGCTATTCCTTGGAATGTCCTCTCCTGGTTGATTAATTTTGTAAATAATTCATTCTTAAAGATTCATACTAGGGGAAAGCCGGGACGGCTCAGCGGGTTGAGCGCTCGCTTTGAGGCCATGAGGACCGAGGATCGAATCCCGGCTCCGGCCCAGGCAGGACCCACGTGCTGAACTGGGGAGTTCCCACAGTTCAGTTCTCTAACTGTCTCTGTCTCTGTCTCTCTCTCTATCTGTCAAAAAGTAAAATAGAAATAACTATGCACTGAA
>PVKE010039720.1:0-14898 GCA_004027555.1 Craseonycteris thonglongyai
TATATTTTTTATATTAGCCCCTTATCAGAGGCATTGTTTGCAAATATTTTCTCCCAGTTGGTTGGTTGCCTCTTAGATTTGTTGATGGTTTCCTTTGCAGCACAGAAGCTTTTTAGTTTGATAAGGTTCCATTTGTTTATTTGTGCTCTTACTTCCCTTGCTATTGAGGTCAGATTCATAAATTCCTCCCTAAATTCCAGGTCTATAATTTTAGTGCCAATGTTTTCTTCTATGCAATTTATTGTTTCCTTTCTTATTTGAAGGTCTTTAATCCATTTTGAGTTAATTTTGGTACATGGTGAGAGATCGCAGTTCACCTTCAGCCTTTTGCATGTGGCTTTCCAATTTTCCCAGCACCATTTACTGAAGAGGCTTTCTTTTCCCCACTGTATATTTTTCGATCCTTTATCAAAAATAATCTGTCCATAAATTTGTGGGTTTATTTCTGGGTTTTCAATTCTGTTCCATTGGTCCGCGGGTTTGTTTTTCTGCCAGTACCAAGCTGTTTTGATTACTGAGGCTTTGTAGTACAGATAAAAGTCAGGCAGTGAGATGCCCCCAGCTTTGTCCTTGTTTTTTAGGATAGCTTTTGCGATTTGTGGTCTTTTCTGGTTCCATACAAATTTGATGATTTTTTAAATCTATTTCTTGAAAGGATGACTGTGGGATTTTGATGGGAATGGCATTAAATCTGTATATTGCTTTAGAGAGTATGGCCATTTTAACTATGTTAGTTCTTCCAATCCATGGACATGGAATGTCTTTTCATTTCTTTGTGTCCTCTTTAATTTGTTTTAACAATGTCTTATAGTTTTCAGTGTATAAGTCCTTCACATTCTTTGTTAGATTTATTCCTAGGTATTTCATTCTTTTGTTTGCAATGGCCAAGGGAATGAATCTTCTCATTTATTTCTGAAGTTTTGTTGTTGGCATACGAAAATGCAGTTGATTTTGGGACATTGATTTTGTAGCCTGCAACCCTACTGTATTTGTCTATTATTTGTAATAGATTTCTGATAGAGTCTTTAGAGTTTTCTATATACAGAATCATGTCATCTGCAAAGAGTGACAGTTTAACTTCTTCTGTCCTGATTTTAATACTTTTATTCCTTTCTCTTGTCTGATTGCTCTGGCTAGAACTTCTAGAACTATGTTGTATAGCAGTGGTGACAGGGGGCATCCCTATCTTGTTCCTGATTTTAGGAATATAGGCTTCAGCTTTTCCCCATTCAGTATAACATTTGCTGAGGGTTTGTCATATGTGGCCTTTATTATGTTGAGGGACTTTCCTTCAATTCCATTTTATTCAGTGTTTTTATCATAAATGGGTGTTGTATCTTGTCGAATGCTTTTTGTGAATCAATTGAGATAATCATGTGGTTTTTATCCTTTGTTTGGTTTATGTGCTGGATTACATTGAATGATTTGCATATGTTGAACCAGTCTTGCGTCCCTGGGATGAATCCCACTTGGTCATGGTGAATAATCTTTTTAATGCATTGTTGTAGCTAAAATTTTATTTAAGATTTTTGCATGAGTGTTCATCAGTGAGATTGGCCTATATTTTTGCTTTTTGGTATTGTCTTTCCCAGGTTTTGGTATTAGGGTGATATTAGCTTCATAGAAAGAGTTGGGTAGTACTGCCTCCTCTTGAATTTTCTGGAGTAGTTAGAGGAGAATGGGCGTTAGTTCTTTGAATGACTGGTAGAAGTCATTGGTAAAGCCATCTGGTCCAGGCCTTTTGCCTTTGGGCAATTTTTGGATAATTGTTTCAAGTTCTGTACTGTTGATTGGTCTTTTTAGGTTATCCAAATCTTCTTGGATCGTTTTATGTACACTATATATTTCTAAAAATTTGTCCATTTCCTCTAGGTTGTCAAATTTGTTGGCATAGAGTCTTTCATAATAATCTCTTATGATTGGTTGTATTTCTGCAGCATCAGTTGTAATCTCTCCCCTATCATCCCATATTCTGGAAATATGAGATTTTTCTCTTTGTCCTCTGGTGAGCCTAGCCAGTGGTTTGTTGATTTTATTGAGTTTTTCACAGAACCAGCTCTTTGTGGTGTTAATTTTATCTATTGTTTTTCTATTCTGAATTTCATTAAGTTCTGCTTTGATTTTTATTAATTCTTTTCTTCTGCTGGTTTTGGGGGCCCTCTGTTCTTCTTTTTCTAGCTCTAAAAGATGAGATGTGAGGGTATTTACTTGTAGTTTTTCTTGTTTATTGAGATAGGCCTGTAATGATATAAAGTTCCCTCTTAATACTGCTTTCTCTGTGTCCCAGAAATTTTGCTACATTGTGTTTTCACTGTCATTCGTTTCTACAAATTTTTTAATGTCTTGTTTTATTTCCTCTTTGTCCCAGTCACTTTTCAATAGCATGTTGTTCAATCTCCATGTATATGTGATTCTCTCTGCACTTGATCTTTTGCAATTGATCTCAAGTTTCAGTGCTTTGTGGTCTGAGAATACACTTGGTATAATTTGGATGCCCTTAAATTTGGTGAGGTTGGATTTAAGTCTTAAGATATGGTCTATCCTTGAAAATGTTCCATGTAGAGTAAAATGTATAGCCCTGTGTTGTAGGATGGCATTACTTCTAAATATCAATTATGTCCATTTCCTGCAATGTATCATTTAAAGCTGCAATCTCCTTATTTATTTTCTGCTTGGATGATCTGTGCAATGTTGTCAGGGGGTATTTAGATCTTCTACTATAATTGTATTTTTGTCAATTTCTCCTTTTAGATCTGTTAGTAGTTGCTTTATAAATTTTGGTGCTTCCTGATTTGGAGCATATATATTGATGAATGTCATGTTTTCTTCATGTATTGTCCCTTTTATCAAGATGTAATGTCCATCTTTATATCTTTATTTTTTTTTTTTATCCTGATGTCTTTTTCATCAGAAATCAGTATGGCCACTCCAGCTTTTCTCTGACTGCCATTTGCCTGGAATATTGTTTTCCATCCTTTTACCCTGAGTCTATGTTTGTTCCTGTGGCTGAGGTTTATCTCTTTTAGGCAGCATATGTTTGGATTTTGTTTTTTAATCCAGTCTACTACCCTGTGCCTCTTTATTGGTGAGTTCAATGTATTTACATTCAGGGTGATGATTGATATATGAGGATATCCTGTATCCATTTCTTCTTCCCTTTTTATATTTTTGTTGTCCCAACTTTTCTGCATTTATTTTGATTTCTTGATTCAGGTCGGATAGCCTCCTTCAGTATTTCTTGGAGTGCCGGTTTTGTGATGGAGAATTCCCTCAGCTTCTGTATATCTGTAAAGGCCTTAATTCCTCCTTCATATCTAAAGGTTAATTTTGATGGGTAGTTAATTCTTGACTGTAAATTTCTCTCTTTTAATATTTTGAAGATTAAGCTGCACTCCCTTCTGGCTTGCAGAGTTTCTGCTGAGAAGTCTGGTGACAGCCTGATAGGTTTTCCTTTGAAAGTTATGTTGTGTTTTTCCCTGGCAGCCTTGAGGATTTTTTCTTTGTCATTGGTTTTTGTCATCTTCTGAACAATGTGCCTTGGAGAAGATCTGCTAGGGTCTAGGTAGTTAGGGCTTCTGATTTCCTCTTGGATTTGGAGCTGTAATTCTTTCCACTGGTTAGGGAAATTTTCATCCACTATTTGTTTTAGTAGACTCTGATAAGATTTCATCTTGCTTCCTTCTGGTACCCTTATTATTCTAATATTGTTCTTTCTGATGGATTCAGGAAGTTCTTGTAGGGCTCTTTTATTTCTCTTGATTCTCCTTTCCCTTCCTTCTTCCTTCTGTGACATTTCTATGTTAGTATCTTCAATTTCACTCATCCTTTCCTCTAGCTGGTCAGCCCTGTTTCCTATGCTGGTCAGTTGTTTTTTCAGCTCTCCCATGATGCCTTTCATTTCAAGAAGTTCCTTTTGGTTCTGTTCTAGCTTCTTAATTTTATTGGTAAAGAACTCATTTTGCTGAGAAAATTTCTTGTTGAGCTCATTAAACTGTGTCTGGGTACTTTGCCATCATTGAGTGAGCTCTCTGAGTGTCTTGATTAATGCAGCCCTGAATTGTGTTTCACTTAGATTTGATTCCAAGTGTGCAAGGTCCTTTACTAAAGAATGCCCCTGATCTTCTGGAGGGGCTTTGGATTCTGAGGTGTGCATTTTGTTTCATATGGTTCTTTTTGCTTTACGCATGAGTATGTTTTCCCTCTGGGGGTGTGTCTATCAGATTGGCTTGTTTTTATTTTTTCTTTTGTGCTCAGCTGTGAGAGAGAGAGATTTTGGGAGACGGTTGGGGGAAGCAGATAGCTTCTGTGTCCTGGGGAACTTCAGGTTGCTGTCTTAGCTGTTATATAGCAGGGTAGTAAAGTAGTGGCCGGGGTTGGGGGTGTGTGAGTAGGAGCTAGGGCAGGCCTGAGACTCAATAGCAGATTTTTCTTTCAGCAGGGGAGGCTGGTGTTTCAGTGCGGGCGGGGTGCAGGAGATCCAGTCTTACTCTCCTCCGCCTGGCTGCCCCTCCTTTAATCGTGTTTGTGAGCCATGCCCACAGGGCAGCGCTTGGATGGGCTGGGGCTTGGCAGAGGCCTGGTCAGCTGTGCAGTCCCTGCGCACAGGCGTTGGTGCCATGGCATCCCAGTCAGCAGCCCAGTTGCTCGCGCGGGCAGCAGGGCCCCTGCAGCCTGGTGGGCAGGGCGCCGAAAGCCCGGTTGCGAGCTTGGGAGCAGGCATCAGTGCCACAGTGGCCTGGTGGGCGGGGCGCCGAAAGCCCTGTGTGCACAGGCTGCAGTTCAGCTGGCAACCGCTCTGTGCTCCCGGCTCTGTTGAGACCACCGGATTCACTCTAAGCACGTCTAATAATGCAGCTGTTTCTATTCAAGCACCAGCCCTCACACCAGGAGCCCTGTCTTCAGAAGGCGCTCCCTTACAGTCAGTCTTCCCCGTAAATCAGGGGTGCTGAGCTGCTGTGGGCTGGTGCCCTGCTCTCACCCCGCCCACCGGGAAGTGCAGCTATCCTACTCCATAGTCCCTGTTCCACTTTAGGCTCCGTGATCTGATTAGGGCACTGTATGCTGTCCCTTGAGTTTGGATGTTACATTGTCCACAGTCTTGTGGGGCTTCCATGCTCCCTAGCTCTTGGCTTCCAGCCCACCCTCGATCCAGCTCCACTTTGACCATAGTCCCCCAACCCCCCCTTTGTTTTTGCCAGCCCTGGGATACACTCTGAGTCTCTTTCCCGAACCACTTCTTCTCCTTCCCTCTCCCGCTCTCCCCTTTTTTCTCTAACCCTTGGGTGTTGTTTTGCATTGTGTGGTTCTCTTAGTTGAGGTTGCTTCTCAGGGTTTCCCCCGTGGATTCCCCTCTGTTCACAAGTCCCTTCCCATGCAGTTATCGGCGTTCTCCTCTCATGCTGCCATCTTTTTTCCCAAAAATGCTTGTATTGATTTTATACACAGTCTGCCCTCTCGAAACCTTGAAGAGTTGAGATCAGCTCTGTGTTGACCTTGAACTTCTTCCAGTTATTGCAGTCTCATTGTGTTAGACTTAATTTCCAATGACTCCCATTTCTTTAGAAATGACCAGCCTCTGAGGTTTTGCTACACAGCTGGCATCCGTTCCACCAGATCAATTCCATCTCTAGAATCCAAGCCTTGAACTGAGGCTGGCTACTCATAGTGTTAGGCTTGGTTGGAACTCTCATTGTGGTTTTAATTTGAATTTCCCTAATTGCTATTGATGTTGAGCATTTTTTCATATATCTGTCGACCCTTTGTATATCTTCATGAAAAAGTGTCTGTTTAGGTCTGCCCATGTTTTAAATTGATTGCTTTTGTTGTTGTTGTTGTTGAGTTGTGCAAGTTCTTTCTTTCTTTATTTTTTTTTTTTTGGTATTAGCCTAAGGTGACCAGATGTCCCACTTTTGGCGGGACAGTCCCAATTTTTAACAATTTGTCCCACATCCCACAGCGTTTTAAAAAAGTCCCTATTTTTGGAAAGAATGCATGACAAGCTAGGGAACAGCGGGAGATAGACCAAATTTTTAATCAAGAACCCCCTCCCCTCCCCACCCCCGGTCAACGGTGGGTGTCCCGCTTTACCAATGGTAAAATCTGGTCACCTTATATTAGTCCGTTATCAGAGGCATTGTTTGCAAATATTTTCTCCCAATTGGTTGGTTGTCTCTTTGCTCTGTTAACAGTTTCTTTTACTGTGCAGAAGCATTTTAGTTTGATTTAGTCCCCTTGATTTATTTTTGCTTTTATTTTCCTTGTCATTAAGGTCAGGTTCATAAAGTCCTCCCTGAACCCCAGGTTTATAGGTTTAGTACCAATGTTTTCTTCTATGTAGTTTATTGTTTTGGGTCTTATTTGGAGGTCTTAATCCATTTTGAGTTAATTTTGGTATATAGTGACAGATCACAGTTCACATTTAGTCTTTTTTTCTGTGGTTTTCCAATTCTCCCAGCACCATTTACTGAAGAGGCTTTTTCCCCACTGTATATTTTTTGCTCCTTTGTAAAAAAAAAAAAAATTTGTCCATGTATTTGTGGATTTTTTTCTTGATTTTCAGTTCTGTTCCATTGGTCTGTGTTTATGTGGAACCACAAAAGACCTGAATCGCCAAAGCTATCCTAAGAAAAAAAGAATAGAGCTGGGGTTATCTCATTGCCTGACTTTAATCTGCACTAGAAAGCCTCAGTAATCAAAACAGCTTGGTATTGTTAGAAAAACAGACACACAAACCAATGGAACAGAATTGAAAACCCAGAAAACCCATTGTATATGATTTTATTAATGTATTGTTGAATTTGGTTTCTAGTATTTTGTTTAGGCTTTGTTCACCTATGTTCACCAGGGGTTAAGCTTATAGTTTTATCTATCTATCTATCTATCTATCTATCTATCTATCTATCTATTATCTACCTATTATTTATTTATTTATTTATTTATTTATTTATGTCCTTGTTTTCTTTTGGAGTCAAAGTGGTGGCCTCATAGAATGAACATGTTAGTTTTTCCTTCACTTAAATTTTTTTGGGTAATTTGAAATAATGGGTTTGTTTTTTGTTTGTTTGTTTGTTTTTTAATTTTTGGTAAAAAACACTTGTGAAGCCATCTAGTCCAGAACTTTTATTTTTTGAAAGCTTTTTATTACTGGTTCAATTTCATTAATAGTAATCTGTCAGTTCAGACTTTTTGTTTCTTTGTGATTCAGCCATGGAATGTTGTATGTTTCTAGAAATTTGTCCATTTTTTCCAGATTGTCCAATTTGTTGGCTTATAATTGTTTTCTGAAATTCTTTTTATATATCTGTGGTATATACTTTTACTTCTCTTTTTTTTAATGTATCTATTTGGGTCTCCTCAACCTGCTGTTATTGATAAATCTGATTAGTAGTTTATCAATTTTGTTTCTTTTTCAAAAAAATCACCTGTTAGATTCATTTATTGATTTTATGGATTTTTAAGCCTCTGTATCTTTTATTTCAACTCTGATCTTTGTTATTTTTTTCTTCTCCTCACTTTGAGCTTTCTTTGCTGTTCTTTTTCCAGTGTTCTTATTCCAGTGTTCTTATTTGTATAGGGGCTGTTCAGAAAGTATCAAGCCATTTAATATAAAAAATAGAGGCACTTATGACTTTACTTTTTTCCAATGGCCCTCATACACTGGCCCTCATCCATTGTTTATTGGATGTTTTTCCTGTTTTTCTTTCTTTCTCTAAGGTAGACCTGTATTGCAATAAATTTTTCTCTTACGATTGCTTTTGCGGTTTCCCATACATTTGGGGTCATTATGTTTTTATTTTCTATTTTCTTTAGTCTCAAATCATATTTTGATTTTTTTTCTTTGGTCTTATTGTTTACTCTTTCATTGTTTAGGAGGATGTCTTTTAGCCTCCATGAGTTTGTGTGTTTTTCGTGTTTTCTTTAAAATAATTTTCAGTTTCATACCATTGTGGTCAGAGAAAACACTTGATACGATTTCAATTTATTTAATTTATTGAGACTGGCTTTGTGAGCTAATATGTGGTCTATCTTGGAAAATGTTCCATGTTCACTTGAAATAAATGTATATTCCAATGCTTTATAGTGAAATGCTCTAAAAATATCAATTGAATTATTTTTACCTAATGTGTCATTTGAGGCTTTTGTATGCATGTTGATTTTCTGTCTAGAAGTTCTGTTTACTGATATCAATGGCGTTATTTTGTCTCCTACCATGATAGTGTTACTGACTTTCAATCTCTCCTTTTATGTTGGTCAACATTTGTATTATATATGTAGGTGTTCCTATGCTGGGTACGTAGATGTTTACTGATGTTATATCCTCTTGTTAAATTGATCTCTTTATTATTATGTAATGTTCTTTTTTGTCTCATTACTTTCTCTTTAAGGTTTATTTTTAATATAACTTAAAAAAGTTATATTAACTTTTAATGCCCTGACTTTTGTTTGTTTTCATTCACATCAAATATATATATATATATTCATTAATTTCATGTCTTTTCATTTATAGCTTTATTTTTATTGTTTGACACAGAGAGAGAGAGAGAGAGATACAGAGACAGAGATAGAGAGAAGGGGGAGGGCCCAGAACAGTCTCTATAGTTGCACATCATTGGTTTTTCTACATAGTTTCCTTCCACAAGTGGGTGTGGGGCTGCACAGGGCAAGAACTGGGCCAGGGTCTCACCCTGGTGAGAACTGAACTGAGGACACTCCCAGTTCAGCATATGGTTCCACACAGGCTGGAGCCAGGATTTGATCCTCAGTCCCCGGGGCTGCAAATTGAGCACTTAACCCACTGAGCCATCCAGGTTTTCCCCTATGTGTGTCTTTTAATCTGAGGTAGGTCTCTTGTAGACAACATAGTTATGGATCTTGTATTCTTATCCATTCATCTACCCTATGTTTTTAATTGTCACATTTAATCTATTTACATTTAAATTGATTACTGATATAGATACATAGTTATTGTAATTTTATTTTGCATATTATTGATCTTTTGTTTGTTCTTTCTCTTCTTATTAAATTAGTTTCTTGACATTTATTGTAATATTTGCATTGTGGTAATGAATTATTTTAGATTTTTTTCATATCTGAGAGGGTCCTGATCTATTTATTTAAAGAATGTCTGTAGTATTTTGATGGAAATTACATTAAATCTATATATTGGTTTGGGATGTATGACCATTCTAACTATTTTGATTTTTAATTTTTTAAATAGTAACTTATATTTTTAAATATACAAGTCCTTCATGTTTTTTGTTAAGTATATTCTTATGTATTTTTTTATAAGATCAAAAAAGCATTGTGTTTTTTTTTGAAGTTTTGTTGTTGGCATATAAAAATATAATACATATTTATACATTGATTTTTGTGTTTTGCAACATTACTGAATTTACTTCTTGTTTCTATTAATAATCATTTTCTGGTAGAGTCTTTAGACTTTTTTATGTAAAGAATCATGTCTTCTGCAAAAGCTGACAGTTCAACTACTTCTCTCCCAATTTGGATGCCTTTTTATTTGTTTGTCTAGCTGACTGCTCTGGCTAGAACTTCCAGTAATATGTTAAGTAGTGGTGGTGATAGGGGATGTCCTTGTCTTTTTTTTCCCTGACTTTAAGAGAATAGGCTTAATTTTTTATATGTTCATTATGATATTAGCTTAGGGTTTGTCATATATGTCCTTTATTACATTGAGGTGCTACTTTTCTTGTTTACTCATTTTATTAAGTGTTTTCATCATAAAAGAATGCTGTACCTTGTCAAATGCCAATTCTGCATCAATTGATAAAATCATACGTTATTCATCTTTTATTTTGTTTATGTGGTGTATCACATTGACAGATTTCTGTATGTTAAATCATTCTTGTGCCCCTGGAATGAATCCCACTTGATGGTGATATATAATCTATTTAATGCATTGTTGTTCTCTTTTGCTAGTATTTTGTTTTAAAGTTTTTGCATCTCTGTTCATCAGAGATATAGGTTCATAATCGCACGTGTGTGTGTGTGTGTGTGTGTGTGTGTGTGTGTGTGTGTGTTTTACCAGGAGTTGGTATTAAGGTAATGTTTGCCTTGAAAAATTAGTTGGAAAGTATTGCCTCATCTTTAAACTTTTGGAAGTATTTCAGAAGGATGGGCAATATTTCCACTTTTAGTGCTTGCTAAAACTTATTGGTGACACAGTCTGGTCCTGGCCTTTTGCTTTTGGGGAGATTTAAGATGATTGTTTGAATTTCTTTATTGTTAATTGTTTATTTAGGTTATCCAGTTGTTCTTATTTCAGCCTAAGTAAACTACATTTTCAGAAACTTGTCCATTTCTTCTAGGCTGTTAAATTTGGCATCATAGAGGCTTTTATGGTATTTTGGTATAATCCTTTGTATTTCTGTGTATAAGTCATAATTTCACACCTTTCATTTCTGTTTTTTATTATGTGTGTGTGTGTGTGTATGTGTTTTCTTTGTCCCTTGGTGAGCCTACTCATAAGTTTGTCAATTTTATTAATTTTTCTTTGGAAGAACTGGTTCTTTGTTGCATTATTTTTTCCCACTGTTTTTCTGTTCTCTATTTTGTTTTATTCTGCTATAATTTTTATTATTTCCTTCCTTCTGCTGACTTTGGGCTTTTTTATTTTGTACTTTTTTCCCCTAGTTCTTTAAGACAGGATGTTGAGTTTTTTACTTGTGAGTTTTTTTACTTCTAGAGACTGTACCTAAAAATTTTTGATATGTTTTGTTTCAATTGTCATTACTTGTAGGAGCCAGTGTGGAGTCGTAACAGAAAGGTTTCGGGGGGCCTCGATGGCAACACCTGGGTTCCCTGGGCCTAATGGGAGGGACTGGCCTGGGGCCTTGATGGCAAAGCCTTGGTCCCCCCTTTCATCTCCCTGGAAGGGGGGGGGATACTTGGGTGATTAGTTATATAAAATTGTGTACTTGCAGCTTCACATGTAGGTCAGGTGGCAGGTGGGAATAGATTTATGGCCCATTATTTACATATCAAAGACTTTACTGGAAGGGGCTGTTATCTCCTGTAAAGATCTGTTCACAACTTGCTTTGCTATGCTAATGCCTGACCTTTCCCTGTTCCTTGTAATGGTAAACTTTTGCTATATAAGATAAGCAGTAAAGCTATTTGGGGCTGCTCCTATTGAGGACAGCTGGCTGTCCATTTAGTCTGTCTATTAATTCCCACCACTCGAACTCAGGGACTTTGTTCATCCAGGCTGGTTCCTGGCAATTACTTTCTGTGTTTTTAATATCTTATTTCTTCTTTGATTCAGTCGTTTAAAAAATATATTATGCTGTTTAATCTCCACAAATATGTGGATTTTTCAGCTTTTTTTTTTTCCAGTTGATCTCCAATTTCAAAGCTTTGTGGTCTGATAATATACTTGGCATTATTTCAAACTTCTTGAATTCACTGGGGCTAGCTTTGTGTCTTAGCATATGGTCTATTCTTGAGAATGTTCCATGTGCACTAGAAAAGAACGTATAGTTGTATTATGTGATGAAGTATCCTGTAATTGTGAATTATGTTCAGTTGCTGTAATGTACCATTTAAAGCTGATATTTCCTTATTAATTCTTTTTTGGATGATCTGACTGGTTGTAGAAGGGATGTTTATGTCACCTACTATAATTGTGATTTTTTCAGTGTCTCCTTTTAGATCTATTAGTAGTTACTTTGAGAATTTTTATGCTTCCTTATTGGGGGCATATACAAGAATACTAATGTGTGTCATGTCTTCTCATTCTATTGTCCCCTTTGTCATTATGAAATGTCCATCTTTGTCTCTTATTACCTATTTCATCCTGAAGTATGTTTTGGCAGACATCAGTATGGCTACTGCTTTTCTCTGGATACCATTTGCTTGGAGTGTGGTTTTGCACCTTTTCACTTTGAGTTTGTGTTTGTCCTTGTGGCTCTGGTGTGTCTTTGGGAGAGCATATGAATGTTTTTTTTGTTTTTTAATCCATTCTGCTTTTCTGTGTCTTTTTATTGGTGAATTCAATCCATTCAGATTTAGGGTGAGGATTGATATATGAGAATTTTTTTTATATATATATTTATTTTTATTTTTGACAGAGAGAGCGAGAAAGAGATACAGAGACAGAGAGAGAACTGAACTGGGGGAGCTCCCAGTTCAGCATATGGTTCCGCACGGGCCGGGGCTGGGATTCGATCCCCGGTCCCCGGTGCTGCAAAGTGAGCACTTAACCCACTGAGCCATCCCGGCTTCCCCGAGAATTTTTTAATATCCATTTTATTGTCTGTTTCTTAGTAGCTCTTTGTCTCAATTTCTTCTTAGCTTTTGTTTTTCTCACTTTGAGTTTTGTTTTGTTTTGTTTTTGTGGTGTCTTATGATTTTTTCTTTTCTCTCTCTCTGGTTATATGTCATAGTTTTGAGATTTTTTTTTTTGGATTAGTTACCATGAGATTTATGAAAAAGAAAGTTTTATACATGTAGTTGCTCCTTTACTTTAAGATACTTTTATATTCATTCTCTTTTAGAAATTTAGATTTTTACTTTCTTTCTTTTTATGTTTTGTTGTCCCAACTTTTTCCTATTTATTTTGACTCTTGTATCAGATTGAATAGCCTACTTCAGAATTTTCTGAAATGCCAGTCTTGTGCTGGATAATTTTCTCAAATTCTGTATGCCAGAAAAGTTCTATCTTCTTTCTTCATTTCTAAAGGGTTACTTTTCTGGATAATTTATCCTTGGATGATAATTTCTCTCTTCTAATATTTTGAATATTTGATCCCACTTACTCCTGCCTTGTAAAGTTTCTACTGAGAAGCCTGATGACAGCCTGATGGGCTGGCTGGCTTGCTTTCTTCCTTCCTTCCTTCCTTCCTTCCTTCTTTCCTTCCTTTCTTTCTTTCTTTTCTTTCTTTCTTTTGGTAAAGATTTATTTTATTGTTTTTAACAGAGACAAAGAGAGGGGGGGGGAGACCAGAGCAGTCTCCATTGTTGTATGTCTTCAGTTATAAGACTTTTTTGACATGGTTTTGTTCCACACAGGTGGGTGGGAGCCATGCAGGGCAGGAGCTGGGTTGGGGGACTCCTGCATGGAAGGCATGACCCCTCTGGCCAGGGACCAAATGGGAGCAAGTACTGAACTGGAGGCCCCCTTTGGGAAGCATGCCCCAGTTCAGCATATGGGGCCACATGGGCAGGGGCCAGAATTTAATCCTTGGTCCTTGGGGCTACAAAGCAAGTGCTTAACCTGCTGAGCCATCTCGGCTTCCCCATAATGGCTTTTCATATGTAGGTTATGATCCTATTCTCTCTGGCTGTCTTGAGAATTATTTCTTTGTCTCTGATTTTTAACACGTTCATTATCACATGCCTTGAATAAACTATGTTAGAATGTTGTTAGAGTCCTGTTTTCCTCTTAAATTCAGGATACCAGTTCTTTCCATACATTTGGAAAGTTTTTGTCAACTATTTGAATAAGCTCTCTGTGGATTTCTGCTCTGACCCTTCTGATATTTTTATAAGTCTTATGTTGTTCTTTCTAATGGTGTCAGAAATTTGTGTGGTTGTTTCATTTATTTTACCTCTCAAATCTCTCTTCTTTCTTCTCATGACACTTCCATATTTCTAATGTTTATATCATTAACTCTTTCCTCCATCTGGTTGGATCTTCTTCCTATGCTAGCTAGCTATTTCAGTATTTATTTATTTTATTGTGTTGTTAATCTCCAGAAATTCTATTTGGCTCTCTTTTATAGTTTCAATTTCTTTATTAAAGTATGCCTTTTGTTCACAGAAATTTTTTTCTGAGATCATGTAGCTCCCTCTGTGTACTTTGCTCATTTTCTTTGATCTACCTAAGAGTTTTCAGAATTGCAATCCTGAATTCTGTGTCATTTAGAGTATACATTTTTATGTTTTTCATTCTTTTTCTGCAGATTTTTCACATTTTTATATTAGCAACTTTGTTTTCTAGGTTACTCATTATTGATGGAGTGCTTCTATTCCTGGACATAAGGACTCTTCCTCTGGCAAATATGAAGAGATCTTTTGTTTGCTTATCAGTTAGTGTCACTGGAGCATCTTACAATATTTTCTCTTGACTAATCGGACTTCTCACAATAAGTAATGTCCTGGAAGGTGGGCTACACTTCTTTGATCTAGTTCCTTCAGCCTCAGTGAACCTTTTCTTTGGGAGGACATGCTGGTTAACAGTATTCTATGCCTTGGGATCACAGTGCAGGCAGAATCTGCTATGCCTGTGTGTTCCAGTTTCCCTGAGTCCTCTTGCTGGTTCCAACTGAAAGGATGGGGGTGGGATTTTTTAGAAATGTCCAAGTCTGTTTGTGCTACAGTGTAAGGGTAGTTTTCCAGATATAGCTCTCTGTATGTTGGCACTAGATTGAGTTGAGAGGAGTGAGCCTTGGGAGAGAGTTAGGGGAAGCTTCTAGGCTCTGTATCCATTGGTTTAGCCTGGTGGTGAGGGCAGTGTGGGTTGTAACTGCTGTGTGTGCCAAGGTCACATGCTGCCCTGGGTACTGGGATCAGCTATAACACAAGTCTGTTCCTGTGTCATGAGGGTGCAGGGCCAGGATAGGCACTCTGTCAGCTCTGCCATTTTCCCTTCTCCTGAGCCCATGCTTCACCAAGCATTGTGTTTTTCTCTGGTTAGCATTTCCACACCTGCTGGCTCTCAGTCTCCAGTTTGCCCAGGGTTGCTCCATGACTGGATCAGTGCTGCTCTGCTCCTTGGCTCCTGGCCATCAGCTTGCTCTATCCTGCATGTGTGTTTGCTCTGGCGGCAGCCCTAGTTTCCCCAGGGCCATGTAAGTCACCATGTAACACACCTCTGCTCAAACCCTAGCTTGTCCAGGGGTGTGTGCTCAGGCCCTAAGTCACCAAGGGTCACACCTGCTT
>PVKE010039721.1:0-14899 GCA_004027555.1 Craseonycteris thonglongyai
TTTTTCAATCTAAAGACTAATAAAAGATTGACTCATTCAACTCCAAAATTTTTAAATGTATATAAAATTGATGACTTTCTTGAAAATATAAATTATTAAAAGTGATCCCAAAAGACTTAGAAACTATTAGTATGCAAAATACCATGAAAACAATTAAAGAAGTTCTCAAAAAATGATGTCTTCTCAAAAAAATTGTTTAAGATTCTGGGCTTTTCACAAAGGAATTCTACAAAGCCACTGAAAAATATATTTTTAAAGATTTATTTTTATTGTTTTTTGACAGAGAGACAGATAGAGAGAAGCAGAGAGAAAGGGGACAGCCTAGAGCAGTCTCCATAGTTGACAGCATTAGTTTTCCAGATAGTTTCACTCCACAGGTGGGTGCGGGGTTGCACAGGGCAGGAACTGGGCCGGGAGCCTCCCACATAGGCCCCAGCAAGAACTGAACCGGGGGCACACCCCAGTTCAGCATATGGGTCTGCCTGGGCCAGAGCCGGTATTCGATCCTTGGTCTCCGGGTCTGCAAAGCGAGCGCTCAACCCGCTGAGCCATCCCAGCTTCCCTGATATTTTTGCATGTATTTAAATTGCTTAAAATCATTGAAAAAGGGTAAAATTCTAAATTCTACTTACAAATAACAGTGATGCCAAATTCCAAAACATAAATTCAATGAAAATATTATCTAACAGATGCTCAAAACCCATTTAAGGGACCATAACACATATAAGCATGTAACTGTAGGAATTCAAGAATGTCTCAATATTAGGAGATTTATTATGTTTTAATATTTTAATAGATTAAAAGAAAAATATGAATTTCTCTGATACTGAAAATCACTTAATAAAATTCAATATTTATTCTTACTAACAAGCAACCAGCCTTCTAGTTAAATACTACTAGAAGACTACGTCCTTAATATCATTTATTTTATGCAAACAGAAACAGCCTGCTTAATGGGGAAATAAAAGTATGACAGGGCAAGGATGTCAACAGTTAACTACGGTTACGTATTTAACATTATTCTGGAAGTCCCAGTCATTCTATGTAGGCAGAGAAAGAAATAAGATATTTAAAAATTAGAGAAGAGGTGGTAAAATTACTATGAATTATATGTTATGTAATTTGTATACCTAGTACAATAAAAAAATTTTTTTCTCATTTATCGAATTGGTTAAATCAACAAGTTTGATAACAGGTCTGGGGAAGATTTGGAGAAGCGCATCTGTGGGTGGCGTGCAAATGACTGCAGTATCTGTTGAGGGCATGTTGGCTCTATCCACTACAACTAAAAAGCCACGTGTCCATTGATTCAGATAATTGGTGCTAAAAATTTATCTGTAGGTACTTTACAGATATACAAAATGACATGTACAAGGATATTAATTGCAGTATTACTTGTCATGACAGAACAGCATAAATGTTTATCAATCTTGATAGATAGTTAAGCTGCTTGATGAAAGGTTATGTCAGCATTACAAAGAGTAAATCAGGTCTGTATATAATGATATGAGGACCTCCAACATATATCATTAATTGACAACAGCAAGATATATGATAATGCATGCCATTTAAATAAAATACATATGTGGATATATATGTATATGCATAATTCATCTGAAAGATCACAGAAGAAGCCACTAAAAATAGTGTTTGTCTCTGGGGAGAGAAACTAGACAGGGGTGGAAAATAGTTTTACTTTCTCCTATGTAGCATTTGCACTTTTTATATTTTGTTCCACGTTACCTCCTCTGAATGTTTTTAATTTTAAAAAAATGAACAAAAATTTAAATTCAAATTGTTTGACTACATGGTTTTTTTCTAAGTAGACATGTGGTATAGGGTGGAATGTGAAAATAAGTCAATATTGCTGCCCTTCTCTGGGCTAGACAAATAAAGACAACACATTCCAAGCTGAGAATACCCTTTTGTGTACTTGCTTCTAAACTAAAAATGATGCCTTCAGTTATCACTCAAACTGTAAACCCCATCAGCTGCTCTAAAAACGTTTTCTGAGTAAATGCAGTTTGTACCTTCTGGCACTTACTACTCGAAGCACTTTTTATTTTTTTATTTTATATTTTATTTTATGTTTTGACAGAGAGACACAGAGAGAGAAGGGGGAGGGTCCAGAGCAGTCTCTACAGAAATGTTATACAACTATCAATATTTAATAATATTTTTTTGTGTGGTAAATTTCAAAGTCTAGAACTTCGGAAGTAAGCTTAAGATGGTCACCATAAGTTATCTCAGGATAAATACTGCAACCACAAGCCCTGCTAGTGACTATTTTTGGGGGCAAATAGGAAATGGGTTAAGAATGTGCTTGTCACTAAAACCTTCTTTTTACTTTTGCAATCCGAACTGATTTCTCCTTCTTCTGTTCCCTGCTAATACTTATGGTCATGCATGAGGACTTAATTGGATTCTACTTTCTGTATGAATTAACATCTCTTTCAGATGATAAGACATTCATGCTTCATTTGAATTGAACAGTTACTCAATAGACATTTAAATTCAACTTGTAGAAGACTAAAAATATTAAATTTCTCTTTTTCTTTGAAAAATTTTTTCAAATACAGTTGACAAACAAAATCATACTAGTTTCAAGTATACAACATAGTGATCAGACATTTATATAATTTACGGTGTGATCACCCCCAATAAATCTAGTACTCATCTAACACTGTACATAGTTATTAAAATATTATAGAATATATTTCTTATGCTATACCCTATATCCCCATGACTACTTTGTAGTAACCAATTTGTACGTCTTAATCTCTTCCCCTTTTTCACCCATTCCCCCCACCTCCCTCCCACATGGCAGCCTTCAAATGTTCTCTGTATCAATGAGTTTGTTTCTGTTTTGTTTGTTTACTTATTTTGTTTTTTAGATTCCCCATATAAGTGAAATTATATGGTATTTGTCCTTCTCTGTCTGACTTATTTAACTTAGCACAATACCCTCTAGGTCCATCCATGTTGTTGCAGATGGCAAGATTTCATTCTTTTTTTGTTTTTAATAGCTGAATAGTACTTCATTGTATATACAGGAGTTGTCTGGAAAATATCCAGCTATGGAATATGAAAAATAGAGCCTTTAAGGCGGGATTTTTTCCAGAGAACCCTCATCATCTGTGCCACTTCTTTATTCATTCACCTACTGATGGACACTTAGATTGCTTCTATATCTTAGCTATTGTAAAAAATGCTGCAATGGACATGTGGATACATGTCCTTTTAAATTAGTGCTAGGAGTATCTTTGGAGAAATAACCAGAAGTTCTTCTTTGTCTCTTGTTATATCCTTTGCTTTAAGGTCTTATTTTGTCTAGTATAAGTATTACAGTCTCAGCTTTTTTGTTTGTTTTCATTTTTATAAAATATCTTTCTATCTCTCAACTTTCAGTCTTTGTGTATCTCTCAATCTGAAGTGAGTCTCTTGTAGGCAGCATATGTAAGTGTCTTGATTTCTTATCCATTCAGCCACCTACATTTTTTAATTGGAGCATTTGATTCATTTGTACATTTAAAGCAATTGTTGCTAAATATGTAGTTATTATCATTTTATTATTCATATTTTTATCTTGCAATTTTTTTTCTTCCTTTTAATGAAGTGCCTTTAACATTCCTTGTAATACTGGTTTGTTGGTGATGAACTTTTTTAGCTTTTTTCTTGTCTAGGATCACTTTTTCTTTGAAATTTGCAAGACAACAAATACCATTTATTGAGGACCTTGTGAAAAGTGAAACTCAGAAGGTGGCTGAGGAGGGTATGAGTTATGAGACCTTTTGTGTTTTCCAAATCTCTCAGTGAATTCCTCAGTCTACAGCTCTTATACATTTCAGATGGGCTATTTTTGTCCTAAAGACAAAAATATTCAGATGACCTGAGAAGCTTGAGCACATGGCACTTTGCTAATTGCTGTCTAGGCATTAGATCGTTTCATTCTCAAAATCTCCTTGAAAGGTTAGATCTGATTGCTAGTTCAACTTAATGTATGAGCAAACTGAATCATGGAGAGTTTATGTCATACTGTGTACCTTTGTCCTTTTATTTTGGCTATTCAATGCCTCTTGCCTTTTCCCTAACTTTAGGAAAGTCTCTGTTGTCTGAATTCAAGCGGAGGTGGGAGGTTGACTCCACTAATCATCACTAAACACTGAGGAAGTAGTGACAGTGAGATTGGGTCTATGGAAGAAATAATGACATGGTTACTTAGCTATCCCAAAGACAAAAAATAAAATAAAAATTTTATTGCATTCTTAATTAACTACAATTACCTTCCTATGGACTTACTAAGGTGTCCTGTCATCATGAAACAATTTCTTGATCCTTGAAATTGGATTAAAGACACTATCATTTCCTGTTTTCACTCAGTGCTTTCTTAACTTCCATGATTATATAGCTTTTTCACAACTGTGGAATCATCAAAAGGAGGTAGCACAATCTAACACTGATGCTAAATACTTACTTAGTGGTTTGTGGGGTGTCCAGCAGATGCTGCTGTATTGCCCTTGACTTTTCTAAAATTTATTTTTATTAAAGTATAGTTGACATACAATATTGTATTAGTTTTAGGTGTACAACAAGTAACTCAACATTTATATAACTTACCATGTGATCCCAGATAAGCCTAGTACCCATCTGTCACCATACAAAGTTATTGCAATATTACTATTTTCTGTATTATGCCTGTGGCTTATTTATATTAAAACTAGAAATTTATACAACTTCTTATTCTCCTTTACCTTTTTTACCCATCTCCCCAAGTACCTTTTCTCTTGCAACCATCAGTGTGTTCTCCTGATTTTTTAAAATATCCCTCAGAACTTCTGTGAATTGATCTTCATGCCTTCAGTGCACATCCTAGAAACTGTGGGTCCAGGGGAAGAACATTCAGATAGAGAGAGCAGTTAGTGTGCATATCTGAAGAAAGCCAGTGTGTCTCGAGTAGTGGTAAGTGAGCATAAAACTAGTACAATTATATAGTGGTTTGGATTTTAATTACAAGTGGAAGGATTTTGAGAAAAAGAAAGAAAAATCTGATTTCATTATTATTATTATCTTATGAGATTTATTTCTGGACTTTTCCATTTGATATTTTTTATTAATTAATTTATTATGGGACATTGGTTAGAAAAATTATATGTTTCAAATCTACATTTCTATAATATATCACCCATATATTTCATTGTGTTCACCATCCAGTTATTATCATTAATAATTATGATCATTAATACCATTACTAAATGAACATTTATTTTCGATTTTTCATTATATAATTTATGTAGTATGAAGTTTATTCTTTTGGGGAATATAAGAGTTTTGACAAACATATATTTTCATTTAACCACCACAATCAAGGCATAAAACAGTTCCATCACTCCCCTAAATTCTCCATGTCTCTTTGTAGTCAACTTCTTTCCTGTTTCCAGTCTCTGGCAGTCATTGACCTGTTTTTTTGTCTTTATAGTTTTACTTTTCCCAGAACATGAAATAAATAGAATCATATAGTTGTAGCCTTGTGAGCCTAACTTCTTTCATTTTCTATAATCAATTGAGATTCTTCCATGATATTCCATGTAATAATAGTTTTTTTTTTAATCCATTGTATGAATATACCTCAATTTATTTTCTATTCCCCAGTTGAAGGATATTGGGTTGTTTCCATTATAGCAATTATTAATAAAGCTATTATAAAATTTGTATAATTCAAAATGGATCAGAGACCTAAGTGTAAAATCAAAAACTATAAAACTTCTAGAAATATCTCTGTGACCTTGAATTAGTCAAAAAATTCTTAGGAACAATACAAAAAAGACATGAAATATAAAAAAGCACATTGATCATCAAAATTTAAAACTTCTCTATAAAAGACTCTATTAAGTAAATAAAAAGACAAGGTACAGATTGGGATAAACTATCTGTAAATCACATTTCTCATAAAGGACTTATATCTAGAGTACGTAAAGAATCTCCAAAATTAATAATAATAAAATAACCCAACTTTCAAGTGGAAAAAATACTTAAATAAACACTTGATCAAAGAAGGCATCTGAGGCTTGTCCAGGAAGTATCCAGCCATGTAAATGTTCTTGTTATATTGACAGTGGCTGGATTTTTTTCTGGACAGCCCTTGTATTATGGCAAATAAGTATACGAAAAGATGCCAAGATCATCAGTCACTAGGGAAATACAACTTCAAACCACAGTGAGATACCACCATATATTTATTTGAATAGAAAACAACAACAAAATATTAATAACACAAAACCTGAAAATAATGTGAGGAAAACTGAAGCAATTAGAATATATAAACTGATGGTGAGAATGCAAAATGGATAACAATTTGGCAATTTCATTTTTTGTAATTATGGTTATTGGTGCAACTAACTTTTATTGAGCTCTTACTATGTTTGAAGTACTATGCTAATTAGCATAGTACTTCAAACATGTACTATGCTAATAGTACTTCAAACATGTACTTGTCCATTATCTGAGACCTTCTTCATGAAAGCCCTCCCCTTTTTGGCAGTTTCTTGTAACGTTAAATATACACTTATCATACAGACCAGAAATCTTAATCCTAGCTACTTAGTCAAGCTAAATAAAAATTTTACACAAAACTGTGTTATGTTTTAACATGAGAACTCTGACTTCTGTGCTGAGTAGAGTGTAATGGAAGTGGGTGGGTCAAGGATAGAGGCAGGTAGACTGGACCGAGGCTAGTGCAATAATGCAGGTGAGAGATGATGGCACCTCAGATAGGAGTGGGGCTAGTCCAAGAGAAAAGTAGATGTTAAATGCTGGATATATTTTAAATATGAAACCAGGAGAATTTCCTAATGGGCTGAAGACAAGATGTGAGTAAAAGAAGAGTGAAAAAGTGGAAGGATGGGGTGACCCTTAACTAAAATGAGGTCGACCAGATCCAATCTAGAGGATTAAAGGAAGTAGAGCATTTTAGTTTTGAACATGGTATGTTGAGTTTCCTTTTGGACATTTCAGTTAAATAGGCAATTGGATATGAGTCTGGGGTTCAGGGAAGTGGTGGAATAGAGATATAAATTTGGGAGCAGGCATCATAAAGAGAATATTTAAAGCCATGAGACAAAGTGAGATTACAAAGGAATTGAGTGAAGGTGGTAATGAGAAGGGGACCCAGGACGGCCCCTGGATCTATGCAACACTAAGAGGTCTCCTTGCCATTGCTCATGACACCCATGCCCAGGGTAACTACAATAGTGTCTGGTGAAGTGCTGGCAACCAGTGTCCAGGCATCATGACAACAGCCCTCCAGCAAACATGCTGGAGCAGGACCTAGGCCGTAGTTCTGGCTTCTAGCTTCTTGTCTGTTTCCCTCTCCTGATTTTCTAACCTGATATCCTAATTAATTCCTTCCATTCTGAAATAAGCCAGACACTTAGTTGCTGCTTATAACCCAGAATTCCAAGCAAAGCCAAGTAATTAATCCAAGTTTGTGAGGTTAGTAAATGGTGAGGCTAGACCAGTACAAATTATGGCTGTCAATCAAAGAAGCTGTTTTGACACTAGATGTGTGCTTATGCCACATCTAGATCCCTTTGACTGTTAAAGCTAAATTTTAGGGTAAACTTCCCCAAGTAAATGCTTATTACAGTATTGCAATATTATTCTTATGATAGGCTAATGTCACTCTTTTTAATTTCAGCATAAATGAACTAATTTGGCTTTAGAGATATGATTAAATGAATCAAAATGTGATATAATTTAATTTCTAAACATACTTGTATGTCTCAAATTATTTTATAGATAAAGCTGTTATCTCTAAAATAGCGCAAGACAAAAGAAATTGGCATAAAATATCTACTTTGCTGCTTTTTACATTTGCAGTAATATAGGAATTTGTAAATTAATAGGATTTTATCTCAGACATCTTTATGTTATTCTGATGATTTAATTATCTGTCCTATTTATAGAGTTGCAAGATAATAAAGGGGGAAAAGAAAAAAAATCTAGTTGATTGTTTAAATAATTGACCTATGGCTTGAAAACTTAGTTATCTTTCTTTCTTTCTGTACAAAGCATATTTAGTTCTCATGACATGTCATAAAATCTCAGAAAAATATTCCCTGTACTTCTATTGTTCTCTTTGCTTATTTAAAAAAACACATTAAAGATAAATAAATTTCAATAAAGTTGTTGGATTACTTAAACATTTTTTAATTAATTAACTAATTAATTAATTTCCATGTGTACATGCTGAGGTATCATTACCTTTGCACACGTCCCTCCAAATCCACATAAAACAACTAGTTGTCAGGCAACTCATTTTCTTTTATTTTTTAAGGTTTCAATAATTATTTTTCCACATTCTTCTTTTTTTAAAATAATTTTTATTATATTAATACATTATAGTTGACATGCAATATTGTATTAGTTTCAAATGTATGGCAGTGATTAGACATTTATATTACTTTTAAAGTGATCCCCTAATAAATCTAATATCCATTTAACAACATACTTAATTACTAACATATTATTAACTATATTCTCCATGTTTTACTTTATACCTCCTGACCATTTTGTAACTACCAATTTGTACTTCTTAATCTCTTCTGTTTTTTTACACCCTGCAACAGTCCTCCCATCTGGCAGCCATGAAAATTTTTTTGTTATCTATGAGTTTTTTCTGTTTTCTTTGTTTTATTCTTAAGATTCCACATATAAGTGAAATCATATGGCATTTGTCTTTCTCTGTCTGACTTACTCCTCTCAGCACAATACCCTCTCCATCTATGTTGCTGCAGATGGCCAAATTTCATTCTTTTTTATGGCTGAGTAATATTCCATTGTATAAGTATATATGTACCACCTCTTCTTTAACCATTCATCCATTCATGGACACCCAGGTTGCCTCTATATCTTGCAACTGTGAATAATGTTGCAATGAACATATGGATGCATACGAATATGTCTTTTTGAATTAGTGTTTAGGGTTTCTTTGGATAAATACCCAGAAGTGAGATTACTGGTTCCTTCTGTGTCTCTTATTATAGCCCTTGTTTTAAAGTCTATTTTGTCTGAGGTAAGTATTGCTAACCCAACTTTGCTTGTTTGTGTATTTGTTTTTATTTTTATGAAATATCTTTTTCTATCCCATTACTTTCAGTCTCTGTGTATGTCTTTCAATTGGAAGTGGGTCTCTTATATGCAGCATATGTATGGGTCTTGTTTTAATTGGAGCATTTAATTTATTTACATTGAAAGTAATTATTGATAGATATGCAGTTATTACCATTTTATTATTCATATTTTTATTTATTTATTTATTTGTCTTTAAGAAGTCTCTTGTAATACTAATTTGGTAGTGATGAACTCCTTAAGCTTTTGCTTGCATAGGAAGCTTTTTCTATTTCAATTTTAAATGATAGCTTTATTGGGTAGAGTAGTCTTGGTTGCAGGTCTTTGCTCTTCATTGGTTTGAATATTTTGTGCCAATCCCTTCAAAGCATGCTATACCTCCCAGTCCTAGGGGAGTGGGCTTACATCACAATGCCTATGTGATGAGATGAAGTGAGGTGTATGAGGTAGGCATTGTGATGTAGTGTTAGGCTACTATTGACATTCTGGTGAGAAGGGTTACCGGTACTTGAACACAAGCACCACACTATCATGACAATTGATCTGATAATCAAGACTGCTACTAGAAGCAGGTAGGTATCCTACAACATAAATAGGCTGGACTAAGGGATGATTCTCATCCCAGGCAGGACAAAACAGAACCGTATGAGATTTTATCACACTACTAGAATAACATATGACTTAAAACCTATGAATTGTTTATTTCTGAAATTGCCCACTTAATATCTTCAGACTGTAATTGACCCCAGATAACTGAACGACAGAAGGTAAAACCATGAATAAGTGTGTGTGTGTGTGTGTGGCAGGGGGGACTACTGTAGTTAGAAGCCTATCTACAGGGGCAAAAATCTTTAATCAATACAGTGGTTTTGCTTTCTCAGACTTTCCAATAAAGAGAAAAAAATTGTTTAATTGATATTACACATTTAAATTTAAGTCTTTGTAATACAATTTCAGAACAGGATCCCAATGTTTCCCTATCTGAAAATAAAATAGTTGGCACAAGTTCACCTCTCTTTGACTCATAAAACTTTCTTAGGCAATGCTGAACTGGAGGGGCTTTTGAAAGAGACATAAAGGGCACAAAAATTTTTTGTGCAATACTGACATACTTAAGAATACTAATCTTTGTGAGGTTCTTTCACAAATGAACTAATTCTCTCTTCAAATGGGTAAAACCCTTATTGCCAGTTATACACTTTGTTGAGATGTGCTGCTTGGAAGCCCATCAGCAGAGATGGCTAAGATGGAGAGACCCTGAACTCAGAAGCCGTAGCTTATAGGGGATGCTGACAATCAAGCAAGTATTTTTATAAGGCAGGATGAAATAAGTAATGTATTAAAGGTTTGTGTAAGTTATCTCAGAGGGAGAAGAAAGTTGCACTCATAGGAACGTTGTGGAAGATTGCAGGAGAATGAGAACCTTTATCCTAAGTCTTGACATGAGTGGAGGAATTAAGGTGCTGTGTACTCACTTATATATTCATTCATTCATTTACATATTCTCTCATTTAACAAATATTTATTCAGTGCCTACTATAGGCCAGGCACTATTATATTCATGGGGGGAGAATGGGCTATACAGTGATAGCCAAGATGAAACATTGCCTACAGGGCGTAACTTGTAGTGAGAGGAGACCAAAAATAAACCAAAAGATATGGTTTCAGACAGTGACCAGAGCTCTCTAAAAAGTAAAGCAGGGCAAGGGAGTAAGTTGTGGGGGCTCAGATGGCATCTCAGAGGAAGTAACATTTGGAAAGAAAAAGGAAGTTGTAAAGATTTCTATGTAGCAGGAAGGATCTGGGTTTTATATCAAGTGAAATGAAAAACAACAGAGGGTTTTAAGAGCTGTGGAATGACATAAATGAATTTATTTAAAACCAAAAACTCGGACACAGACAACAGTTTAGTGGTTACCAGAGAATAAGGGGAATGGGGAAAGTAAAACAGGGTAAAGGGGGTCAAATATATGGTGGTGAAAAGAGATTTGACTTTGGGTGGTGAACACACAATGCAATATACAGATGATGTATTATAAAATTGTCCACTTGAAACCTATATAACTTTATTAACCAATGTCACCCCAATAAATATAATCAAAATAAATAAATTGGAAAAAAATCAGGCTGCTATAGTGAATTGACAATAGAGAGGCAAAGGAGGAAATAAAAGGAAGGCATCAGTATAGTCTAGCCTGGAGATGCTGAAGTTGGTACAATAATAATAATAAGGGTAGGGCAGGTGAGAGTCAGATCAGGTTTTTTAGGGGGAGCAGTCAGAATTGGACATGAAGAGTAGGAGTTTAAGGGGACACTAAGGTGGCTCCTGAGTTGTAGAACTCAGTAAATAGAAGGTGCCTTTGGCTAGAATCAGGAGATAAAGGAAAAGCCAATTGGTAATGTGATGAATCAAGAGTTAGCAATGCCTATTCGATATCTGTGTCCACAGTGATAATTCTACAACAAATACAATTTTATGCTAGATACTTTTATGTAAAACTTTGAGACCTGGAAAATGGAGAGCAAGTATTTTAGGCTGAGAAAACACCTCCAATACGTGGGAGAGGTGATATGATTTGAAAACTATAAATAAGATAATATGATTGATAAACAGAATGTGTGAAAGGATGTAGAGGTTGGTGGAAGCTGGGAGGATTGGTTAGAGCCAGATGTTAGAAAATCTTCAGCTCTACTCCCTATTTGGAAGACAGTGGAGAGCCACCAGATGTTTTGGGGTTAGATCAGGGGCATCCAAGCAATATCAGTTTTAAGTAACCGTGAACGAAACTGTAAACAGATGGATTGAAGAAGGGGTTTACTTGAGCCAGAAAGTTTTGCAGTGGCTCAGGGAAGACATAATTAACGGTGCGGAGATGAGCAGAAGTCCTATGAATAGAAAGGAAAAGAAAATGCATTTCCAAAAAGGATTTGGGAGATTCCACTACTCAGTATATATACCCAAAAGAAATGCCTGTTTCCACTAAAAAATGCATTCATAAGAGCTGAAGCCAGATATCCCTTTGAATGCCAATCAAAATTTGAAAAATAGAATTGAAAAATAAACTATAGTATATTAAATAATAGAATATTATATAGCAATAGAATGAATAAGCTGTTACATGTACCAATGATTTAAACAGGCATTTAAATGTAGTGTTGAGTAAAAAGCCAGACACAGAAGAGCACATATGAGGAGGGACCCCCCAAAAACCCAAGAATTTATTTATAAAAATTGTGTATTTATTTATACATGTTTAAACTTCAGTCAATTTCAAAGTAGTCTTTGTTTGATGCGATACAACTCTCAAGATGCTATTCAAAGCAGTTGTTGAACTCATCGATTTTGATGCCTTTATGTTCTTCTGCCATTTTTGTTTGTTTGTATCACCTTTTCCATATTGGCAAAATTTTCTTTTTGAGAACTTTTTTCACCCAGGAGAAAAAAAAGTCACTTGGGGCAAGATCAGCTGAATAGGGAGAGTGAGGCACAGGGGTCTCACTGTTTTTGGTCAAAAGTTGCTGAACACAGGTGCGTTGTCGTGCTGCAAGTTGTTCATGTAAATCACCCATCATGAAATGGGCAAACACATCGACAGAGTCTCTAAAAATTTCACTGAAGCTGAATGCAGCCTCTCACAACTCCAGATGGTACACTGAGGCAGATGGGTTCCTAGAGTACTCATCTAGTGGGGTGTTCTAGGAATCTATCTATACTAGGAACCCCCTGTGTATAAGAGGCCCACACTCCAGAAGATAATTCTGGGTATTTTGGGGGTCCCCCCTCATATTATACAATTTCACCTTGGTAAAATTCAAAAGCAGAGAAAACCAATCTATAGGATTAGAAGTCAGGAGAGTGGTGGCCCTTGGAAGAAAAATAGTACCTAGGAAAGGGCTCATGGTGTTTTCTAGGTTTTTGTTAGCATTTTGTTTCTTGACATGAGAGCTAGTTAAACAGGCATGTTCATTAAGTCTACTCAGATTCAACAATGTATGTCAGACTCTAAACAGCCTTAGCAATAAAAGAATTTAGCATAATAATTTTCTGCATCCCAATAATATTTCATCTTCATCTCTTATCCATCATTGGCAACCATTAAGTGCCCAGATCTTCCATCCTGACCCTTGACTGGGAAAGCGCCAGCAGCCAGAGAAATCTCTCAGACAGAGAGTTATAGATAATTGCAGTAAGAAGCCAATAACATGTACAGAAAGGTGCTTATCCAGAGCTGAACAATAGTGTATAATGAATATAATAAAGAACTTAAGTTTGAAGTGTCCCCAGCATTTATAACCCCAGTATAAGTCTGTATAGTCAAATAAAGATGGCCACATATTCTTTCCTATCTTCTCATTAACATGTCAAGTCTTTCAACTGCAAAAAATATTTTAAAAAAAGTTTTTAATTAGTTCAAAACCTTCTTTAATGAGCTGACAAACCAAACAGTCTCAAATAGGATTATTAATATCAAATTATATTTATTAGTTGTTAATTTAACCAGGGAGTCAGCACTCTACAAAGCAAGTTAATGAGACATAACATTTTAGGAATATCAGACTGAAAACACAAAAATGACATTTTGTGTAGGATGTGTGGGAGCTGATGGCATATATTTAGATAATAGTCTTAAGAGTTTGGTGCTGACATAAGTTCATGTGTGGAGTATTATACCTCTGTGTATATATTACATTGGAGAGGTTTTCCATTTTCTATTTGTTATCAAAACGATAATAGTGACCACCTTTTCTTTCTTCTCTTCCCATTCTCTTATTTCTCTTTTCTCTTATATTTTCTCTTTTCTTCTCTCTCCTCTCCTCTCCTCTCCTCTCCTCTCCTCTCCTTTCTCCTCTCCTCTTTCTGACCAATTCATTCATAATGCCATTAGATGGGCAGATAAAGACAAAGGTCTGTGCCAGAAGTGCGAGATGAGGAACCTGATGTCTTGAAACAGGTAGTCAGAGCTGAATTCACTCAGAGGACTTATTAAACACAGAGAGTCAGGGCATGTATGGGAATTGTTCATAATGGGTACTGTAGACCAAGCAGATTGAAGAGAAAATCCACATGATGGGGTGAATTGTAGCCTAATCAAGATGCAGACACTCGTGGAGATAAATTTGGTGATAGAAAAGGTAGATTCACAGAGAGATGGATGAGTAAATATATTAAGGGGGAAAAAAAGAAACAGAGGTCAAGTCTTGTTCCCCTCATTTTGAATATGGCTTGCCCTTAGTGAGTTGTTTGGCAAATGTAGTAAAATTGATATTCTGGGACTTATGAGCTAAGCTTCCAATATAAATGCCTTCAGCTACCACTGACACTGTTGGGGTCTTCATATCAGAAGCTCTGAACCACTGTGGAAGAAATCTGACTGCCAAGAGATTGTTTCAGGTTCTGCCATATGTAGGTGTTATATTCTAGAGTCTCAGAGGAGCCTTGCCTTCCAGCAAAGAAGCCAGAGGCATAAGTAAAGCATCTTGGACACTCCAGACTAGCTGCTCAGCTAGTTGAATACCAATGAGTTCAGCCAATGCCACACTAAACAGAATTACCCAGACAAATTTTTCTTGATGTACTGACCTAAGAAATCATAAAATGTTAGCTAATTGTTTTAGCCATTAATATTGAGATTGTTTTCTGCATAGAAATAAATCATTAGAGCCATCTTAACCATGAATCTGCTGGAATGCTGATATCTAGCACGTGGGGCTACACAGCACTATGGCATTCTTTTAGAGTTAATGTCAGAAAGCTTCCTTTTCAATGCCAATT
>PVKE010039722.1:0-14897 GCA_004027555.1 Craseonycteris thonglongyai
GAGAGAGAGAGAGAGAGAGAGAGAGAGAGAGAGAGAGAGAGAGAGAGAGAGAGAGATAGATAAGGGGTTGGGAAGGTGGAGGGCCCAGAGTTGTCTCCATAGTTGTATATCGTTAGTTGTGACAGTTTTATTCCACACAGGTAGATGTGGGGCCTCACAGGGTGGGAACTGAACTGGGGCCTTCTGTATGGTAGACGAGAACCTTCACCACCATCTTAGCAGTTACCAGTTGTAGCACAGTTCAGCATATGGGTTTGCATAATCTGGGCCAAGATTTGATCCCCAGACCTCGTAGTTGCAAGGCAAGTGCTCAACATGTTGAGCTATCCTGGTATCCCCTTCATGTCTTCTTGTTTATAGAATTTAAATTAAACCCTATTTCCTTCAAGAATTCTTTCCTTATTTCTTCCTATGTTGAATAAAATGTTTTCTGTTCTGTGTTTCAAAACCACCTAGTATATTATGGTATTATTTCTTTCTTGCAACATATTTACTTGCTTATTGGTCACCTCCTTGCCTTGAAACTATTACAATTGTTATTATTTTCTTAATTTATTTTTTAACTTTATTGTTTTTGATAGAGACAGAGAGACAGAGAAGGGTGAGGGCCCAGAGCAGTCTCCATAGTTGCACATCATCAGTTTTCCACACGGTTTTGTTCCACACAGGTGGGTGGGGACTGCACAGGGAAGAAGCTGGGTTGGGGGCCTCCTGCATGGGAAGCACGCCCTCACAAGTCAGAGGCTGAACCAGGAGGCGAGTACCAAACTGGGGGCACACCCCAGTTCAGCATAAGGGTCTGCACGGGCCGGGGCCAGGATTTGAGACTTGGTCCACAGAGCTACAAAGTGAGCGCTTAGCCCACTGTGCCATCCTGGCTTCCCAATTGTGTTTGTTGTTGTTGTTGTTGTTGTTGTTATTATTATTATTTGATATAAATCTGTTCCTTTGAGGACCACTTTTAATTTTTTTTTTCAGGAATAAAAATATTATGTCAGTGAATAAATATCTTTCCCTCTAGGTTGGACATTACCTACAGGTAGGACCATATTGCATTTACCTTTGCTGCAATCAATAAATATATAGCAATTGATTTGAAGGTAATATAAACTGCATTATTTTCAGCAACAATTAAATGAAAAAATGCTTTAGAAAGAATTGTTATAAACTAGGAAAGCTGAGGTTTGCTATGTAAATTTGTACTAAAAGTAATAATTTTTTGAGTAATGTCATTTGGTAAGTTTCATGTTTTGTTGGACGTAATTTACATTCAAATTATGAAGGGACTGAAAGCTAGAAGAATAAGAATAATTTCTGGTACAGTAAAATTTTATCAAAGCAAATGTTTATTTTATAAACTAACAAGCGTTATTTAATCCTAAGTACTTTTGTTTGAAAATCAGTGGTTCTGGCTAATGATTGAGAATACATTAGAGAGAAAATAAAAAAGCATGAGTGTACATCAGACTTAATAAATTCAAGAATGAGAATGACCCATGGTTTATCTAATTAAATGTTCTAAACACACTTGATGGCAGGAAAACTTGCCCAGAAGGCAATGGTCTCCATGACAATAATATTTAAATATGTCTATATTACTTTATTTAGTTTTTGTAAGTAACTATAAACCACTGATCTCTGTGTTTTTCAAATACATCTTGAACCTAATTTTTTCAACTTGTATTACAGCTTTAACAGATTCCACATATTGATTCAAAACAATCACATCCAATAATATTTGCCAGTGCCTATGATAAAGCAGTCTCTATTCTGATCAATGTTATACCAGGACATAATAGCAACCTGTTTTAAAAAAGTTGACTAGCATAAACATGGTTATAAATGACATAATTAAACAGTGGTAATTTTACACGCACAAAAATATTATTGGAGCCTTATAGAGGAGCACTAAGCCTGTGCTAGTGTGGTTAGAGATGGCGTTTGTTTTGTTTTTTCCTGACTATTTATTTATTTATTTTATTGTTTTTGACAGACAGAGGTAGAGAGAAAGAGAGAGAAGGGGGAGGGCCCAGAGCAGTCTCCATAGTTGCACATGGTTAGTTTGTTTGTTTTCTCCTACATAGTTTTCTTCTACAGGTGGGCATGGTGCTACACAGGTCAGAAATCGGGCCAGGGCTCCCGCGTGGGTGGCATGCCCCCATGAGCCAAGAGCAAACCAGGGGCTTCCCACATAGGAGGCTCCCGCTGCTGAAAACTGAACTGGAGGCACACCCCAGTTCAGCATATGCGTCTGCTCAGGCCAGGGCAGGGATTCGATCCTCAGACCCTGGGCTGTAAGACGAGTGCTTAACCTGCTGAGCCGTCCGGCTTCCCCAGAGATAGCTGTAAGGTAGAACTAAAGGCTCTGTAAGAACATCTGAAGTAAACACAGGCAGATAGAAAAGAGAAAAGATGAAGGAAGAAATGAAAATTTCAAGCTGAGGAGAAAGTGTGATTAAAAACAGACAGAATTGTGAATTAGCATGCTGGAAACTATTTTAGTATATGTGTTGCTGAAGCGCGCTCTATTGACAGTTCAACATTGTTAAAAAGATAAATCATTCTCAAACTAATGTCAAAGAAATGACAAGTACCAGGGATGTTGGGATAGCTCAACAGGTTGAGCACTCGCTTTGCAACCATGAGGACCCAGGGATCAAATCCCGGTCCCAGCCTATCAAACCCATATGCTGAACTTTGGTGCAAGTGGTAAGTGCTGGGATGACAGCAAAGGTTCTCACCTCCCATGCAGCTCCTGGTGTGGTTCCGACCCCATGCAGCCCCACATCCACCTATGTAGAATGAAACAGTGTCACGACTAATGATGCACAGCTTTGGAGACTGCTCTGGGCCCTCCCCACTTTCTCTCTCTCTCTCTCTCTCTCTCTCTCTCTCTCTCAAACATAACATAAATCTAAAAATAAAAGAAATGATCAGTATGAGTATTTCAATTGTCTTAGAATTGGGTGAATAAAATTATAATTGCTTTTTCTTTTGAATTAAAGATTTTTTTTAATCTGACTTTTTAGAACAGTCATACTAAATATCATGATAATGATATATAATATATATTAACACATAATATATTATATAACATAATTTTATACAATATGTATATAACATAATGTAATACATATATAGCATCACACACATATATTAATATGTTATATAATTAATTATAACATAATTCAGTATTATAATGTATTATATATAAAATATATCATATATCATAACATTTGTTAAAGGCTTATGTGCCATGCATTGCACCAAGTTACTTTGCATCTGTCATCCAATTTTATCCTCACAAAATCATTTGAAATATGTTCCCAACCCCATTTTACAGAATGAAGAAATATAAATAAAGATGAAAAAACTGAATTGTCTAAGTTCTTATTGTTACCAAGTATTGAAATCCAGATGATTTTAAGTTAGAGATGTCAAATCTTTTGGCTTCCCTGGGCCACATTGGAAGAAAAACTGTCTTGAGCAACATGTAAAATATACTAACACTAAAAATAGCTGATGAGCTAAAAAAGAAAGAAAGAAAAGAAAAGAAAAGAAAAAGAAATCGCAAAAAAAAAATCTCATAATGGTTTAAGAAAACTTATGTTGGGCCACATTCTAAGCCATCCTGGGTTGCATGCAATGGGCCTCAGTTTGGACAAGTTTGTTTTAGATAACTTTGCTGACCACTTAAAGTTTCTTCCTATCACCTTGGGGTAATAATTAACCTTTCACTGGTTACATTTTTAAGAAAAGAATTCGTTAAGTGACAAGTTTTCATTTCTAAGGAATTGCTTGTCATTTGCTCTGTACTCCAGAATGATGTGGAATTTTCTATGGAAAAAAATAGCAACCCCAAATGTCACTGATTTTCTTTGAGAAATAATTATATTTCTCCCCAAAGCTTTTTAACTCTCTGTCCCACTGTTGATCACTTTGTAAATTACCATTATCTATTCAGTCACCGAGAGTTAGATTACGGTTATTATATTTTAAAATCTGTATTCTCTTCTTTCTTTGAAATTTCTCTCCAAAAATGGATGCACTTTTTCTGCTTTTTAAGGAGATGTACCTAATACTACGATGACATCAATACTGTGACTTGCTAACCTTTATTAAATTAACTTTCTATTTTGAAACTTCCCCATATCATATTTCTCCGTCAAGCTCAGACAAAATTAGTAATAATTTGTATTGTTCTTAACTTGTTTTACTATATCTAGACTCTTAAAATTATATTTCAGACACTTAAAAAGAGAACTATGTCAAGAACTTAACAAATTCCTTTTGCTATGTAACAATTAAATCCCATTTAGTCCCACCCCAAATTCTTTCCTTCTATTTCTCAATCTTTCTTCATTAAATCAAAATTATTATGTGTATAGCCTTTACCTTATGCTGCAGATTTATATTACTTTATAAGGTATTTTGGTTTTGAAACTTGAAAGAAATTTATTTTTGTTATTCGGAGCAAATTATAATTTTCTTTCAATGTTTTATACAAATGATGGCATCATGATATAATGAAATCTTATTTGAACATAAAAATATCCAACTTCACATTTATTCCTAACCTAAATTCTTAATGTGCTATATCATTAACCTGAATTACATATCTCTTTTATTAGTGTAAAAAGTAATCACTTGAAAAACTGTTAAAATGAAAATTTATTTGCTCCGATCTTAGATGCTTAAGAACATCTGTAACAAAGTTCATTATATAAAACCAGTGGAGAGGGATCCTCAGGCTGTATTTAAGAACCACTGCACAAAGCTAATAGAAAACATTCACTTTCACAGAGCTCTACTGTAGCTAAGGCAGGTCCTTGACACATCTTTGGAAGCTCACATAAGTATTTATTTTTAAGTAGTTTATTGAGGAAAAATTTATATACGGTGTGTATTCATTTAAAAAAAGTCAATTAATGATTTTTAATAAATGTATTAAATAGTGTTATCATTATCACAATCCAACTTTAGGATATGTTTATTAGCTCCGAAAATTTCCTTATGCTCTTTTGCGGTTTACTGCTTGCCTTCTGTTTCTGTATATACTTGCCTTTTTTGGACATTCTATATCAATGAACTCATTTGCTATGCAGTCTTTTTTTATCTAGCTTCTTTCACTCAGCGTAATAATTTAGATCTATCTTGTGTTATGTTATGTATTAATGCTTCTTTTTCAGTTATAAATAGTATTCCATTGTGTAGATTTACCATGTTTTAAAAATATCTATTTACCAATAGACAGAAATTTGAATTGTTTCAAGTTTTTGGTTATTAGGAATAATGCTGTGATGAAATAATTATGAGTCTATGTGGACATTATTGTTTTTATTTTTCTTGGTACTTTCACATAATTAATTTTTAAAACCAGATGTCCAATGTTCAAATATTTAATATTAAAAATTTTATTCATTAAAGAGGTTGTTTGTACATACTGTTTATATTTCATTAACTTTTAAATTTATGAATCATGTACCAGAAATCAGTGGTTGTCTATTAATAATCTAAACTTCCTGCTTCTTTTTTTTTCATGCTAAATTTATTGGGTGACATTGATTAGTAAAAATTACATAGGATCCATGTGTACAATTCTATAGTAACTCATCTATGTGTTAAAATATGTGTTCACTGTCCAGGGCCAGCTTTCTTTCCGTTACCATATATTTCCTCGCTACTCTCCCATCCTTCTCCTCACTTACCCTCAGGTAACCACTAAACTATTGACTACACCCATGACATTTTGTTTCTTTCATAAATTTCCTGTTTCTTTTCTTCTTAATTACCATAATTTTTATTTTTATTTATTTATTTATTTTTACTGGACACGTTATCACTGAATCAAAAGAGTCCCCAAATTCCATTGCAGTTAAATGTGACCATATAACTATGGTAAGTCCCACACAAATAGTTGTGACTAGATGCTGTTTATAATTTCTGGGAAGGCTTCTTAGAGAAAGCTTACTTAAGCTAAGAGGAACAGATATTTGCACCTATTCCTTTTATGATTCTTTCAGTCTTCAATGATGATATAAATTGGGGATTCCAGCAGCCATTTTGGGCAAAAGTAATCTAGAAGATTGAGGCACATGTTTGGGTAGAAAAAAAAAAAAAAGAAATTTGAGCCCCTGTCAGACTCAAGGGAACAGTCCATAAGAACACTCTCATTTCTGACACTAACTGAAAATTCAGTTAGTAATCTCAAAGATCACTCAAAGTTTCCATTATTTGCTAAGTGGACTCTGTGATTTCACTGAAAGTTCATGATTACAATGTATAATAGCTTAATACAGATTAAAATCAGTAAGGGGAAGAGGCACATAGGACAGAACTCGGGAAAATTTCAAACACAGACCATCTAGCTTCCAGCTGCCAGGTTTTTTGGTTGCTGTTGTTTTGTTTGTTTGTTTTGTTGTTGTTGTTTTTGTTGTTGTTTTGTCCTGATGGAGTTGTAGACTGCATTAATTTCTCAACTCTGATGTGTGATAATATACATAGAGTATTGACAAACAGGAAATTCACCAGAACCTTGGAGTCCAGAGTTGTTAAAGGGATTCAATTGTGTAAACTTTGTTGAATGCTCACATGTCCGACTTAAGTCTCCAACTCCTCTGAAAGTTCACTGATACCTTGTGACTTAAAGTCTACATTTTAAATCACCTTGAGACTATGAGGTCTGGCCCAAGCCCCAAACCTAAATCACATCTTGATGTGGTTCAAAGCTCTCACCCTAAATCACATTTTTACATATGACTGTCCCAAGGCCCTGAGGTAAACAAGACATTTTTATCAGGCAGGCTAGTCTAAGGACTTTAAATTACCTCCCACAAGTCAAGAAATAGGCCAGACCTCTCTTGAGTACCGGTAATGTTAAAATCTTTTCTACAGAGATTTTCTATTACACAGACTTACAACAGTCCCTGATGACTACGTGAAGCAAAATAACATACTTGGACTGCCTATATCCATGCTTTCTGAACATGCAAGATTTTCATCTTATTTAAGCCACTTTTGTGGAAAAGATATTTACAAAATAATATTTGACCAATGCATGTTGAAATACCGTGACGTAAACAGAGACTATTATTTTATTACATTTTATTTTTCTTACTTTATTTCAAATAAGCTGTTTTTTATATCAAAATAGATTATTTATTGCAGCTGATATTTTGTAACCAAAATTTATAACAAATATGTCAAAAACATCAGGTTTGTTTACAAATCACTTTTGTATTTTTATGAATATATATACATATATATATTTTTTTACAGAGAGAGAGATAGATACAGAGACAGAGAGAGAACTGAACTGGGGAGCTCCCAGTTCAGCATATGGTTCCACATGGGCCGGGGCTGGGATTCGATCCCCGGTCCCCAGCACTACAAAGTGAGCACTTAACCCACTGAGCCATCCCGGCTTCCCCATTTTTATGAATATTATAACAAAATATAATGTGATCATCCATAAAATTTTAATTTAAAACTTATCTTCCATAGTGAATTGAGATGAAATGAGAGGGGAAAAGCCATAATATATACTATATAGTATTCTCCCTGATTTTGATGTTTTTAGAAATTTTCTCCTAAAATTTGTAAAATTATGACTTAGCTAATGTCAAATTTGGCTTATATATAAAGATTTTCTCTATATATTCATATTATACCTTTTTATGATTATTAAATTACTAGTGTTTTTCTTATTAAATAAAAATATTTTAACCACTAAAATTTTTCAAAATATCAGAAATGCTTCTCTAATTTATTATATAGTAAGTTGATTTAGTAAAATAGTGAATGTTGGGGAAGCTAGGATGGCTCAGTGGGTTAAACACTCACTTTGCAGCACCGGGGACCAAGGATCGCATCCCTGCCCTGGCCCGTGCGGACCCATGTGCTGAACTGGGGAGTTCCCCCAGTTCAGTTCTCTCTCTGTCTCTGTATCTCTCTCTGTCTCTCTCTCTCTGTCAAAAACAATAAAAAAAATAGTGAATGTAAGTAAATATTTTCACTTTTTACAGCAAGTTTTTATTTTGTGATAATTCTAGACTAACAGAAAAGTTGCAAAAATAGTAAAAATAACTTTCATAAACTTCACATCCAGTATACCCCATTTAACCCCATTTAAGTATCTTATATTAGTATGTTGAAATAATCAGAACTAAGAAACAATATTAATACATTGCTCTTAAATGAACTGCAGGCATTATTTAAATTTCACCAGTTTTTCCATTAATGTCCTCTTTCAGTTCCCATATTCAATTCAAGGTATCACACTGCATTTAATTGTTGTTTTTCCACTCTCCTCTAGTCCAAGATGTTTTTTAAGTCTTACCTCATTCATCAAGGCTTTGGGAGTTTTGAAGAGTCCTATCCATGTGTCCCATGGAATGTTCCCCAATCGGGGTTGGTCTGATGTTTTTCTATGCTCATCCTGGCATTACAAGCTTCCAGGGAATAAGAACACAGAGGTGAAATACTTTTTTTTCATATCACATGGAGGGTTCATGCTATCTGCATATTACAGATGATGCTAAACTTTATCCTTTGATTAAAGTAGTGTTTGTTAGGATCCTCTAGTCTAACACTACTGTTTTTCTCTTTATGCAATTTTTTGAAAGAAAGTCATTCCATCCAACCCACCCTCTTGGAGGGGTGTATTTATAAATAAGGTTTGGAATTCTTCTGTAAAGAAGATTTGTTTTTCTTCCCCATTTATTTATTCATTGTAAATATTTTGTCAATGGCAATTTTTTTTTCATTTTGTGTATTTCACCAATATTTTACAATATTACATGACATATCAGTCAGGGTTCCCCCAGGCAACAGAACCAGTATAATATACACATTATACATATGAGCGGGAACCCCCCCAACTAAAGGTTTATTAAAAATTGTGTATTTATTTTTACATGTTTAAACCAGCCATCTTCAAAGTACTATTTTTGATGCAATACAGCTATCAAGACTTTTTTCACTGCTCAAAACAATTTTTGAACTTGTCAAATTTGATGCATTTTAGTGCTTCTGCTATTTTTTGTTTCACCCCTTTCACATTGGCAAAACATTTTCCTTTGAGAACTTTTTTTATCTGGGAAAACAAAACCAAAAAAGTTGCTGGAGCAAGATTGGGTACAGGGCCATACCATTTTTGGTCAAAAACTGCTGTACACTCAGGGTAGTCTAGGCAGGTGCATTGTCGTGCCCCATGTTCATATCAATCACCCATCTTTAAATGGGCAAATGCATTGTAAAAGTCTCCAAAAACATTCACTGAAATCAAATGCAGTCTCTCACAACAATGCCAGCTGTACAACGAGGCAGATGGGTTCCTAGAACACTTACTTAGCAGGGGAAGCCTGCTACAAGGAGCCCACCCTCCAGAAGATAATTTCAGGTTTTTTGGGGCGTCCTCTCTTGTATATATATATGCCAATACATATGAATATACATTATATTTAAATATAATGAGAGAGACAGAGACAGTGTTAGTTCAAGGATTTATTTGGCTCTTGTGATTATGGACCTGACAGGTCTGATATAGGACAGACGAGCAGGCTAGAAGGACTTGGTCAAGAGATAATTCTACAGTCTTGAGGCAGAATTTCTTTTCTGAGAAAAATTTTAAAGCCTTTCAATTGATTGGATGAGGCCTAGCCACATTGTCAAAGGTAATCTTTACTCAAGGTCAGAGCTTGTGGATGTTAACCAGTTTTACAAAAATATCTTCATAGCAACACATAGATTACTCTGTGAGTATAACACTGGGTACCTCATCAGGATGGCACATTAAGCTAGTCATTGTGTGTGAACTGTGGGTTAAACTCATGCTCAGTCAAAGAAGACATTGGTGCAAGTTATTTATTTTTTCTTTCTAAAGTAAACTGAAATCCACTTTATTTACCATCATTTGCTTTTATGAACAAACTGATGACTCAATCAAATGAAATATGTAGAGCTGTATGGCCACTAGGGCAAACAAACTTCAATCAATTTCTGAAATTTTTTTAAAAAAACAATAAAAAGAAAATACCTTGCATCAAAGAAAGAAAACAATTGCTCTATCTAAGCCTAGGTTCCCCCAAAGCAGAGTCTGAGATAGCAGCTTGTTAGGGAATATAATCTTAGGAGCAAGAGTGTGGGGCAGATAAGTAAACAAAAGAAGAACACAGCATATGTCTACGGAGGTGGCCTATCCTCTGAGGCATGGGTACTCAATCTCATTAGACCTCCTGAAGAGTCTTGTAGAACATGTCTCAGAATTGACTTCCATTTCCTGTTGCTTGCTCTAGGGTAGCTACCCTGGCCAACACCCCTGAGATCACATGGTTCCTAAGGGCCAGGGGCAGGAAGTCAGAGGACCCATTAGAATGATCTCACAAGAAGCTAGTTAAGCCTGTGGGAAGCTGGCAACTGAAGCAGTGACTGGAGTGAGAGGTTGGGAGTACAGGTGATGAGAATGTATACAAGAAGTGTCTAGACATGCTCCTACATTGTATAATCATGCTCACTAAAATATTTACTTCATTGTCAGTAGAAACCCTACATAATTAAACATATTTAATTTCTCATAAGTGAATACAACCATTTCTTCATTAGCTTTTGTACACTCTTAGATCCAAAATAAGCAACAACAACAAAAGGATGTGTGTGTGTGTATAGTAACTCTTAAAAAATAATTTTCTCCTAAAAATTTGAGGAATCATTATTCCAGCCTTCAGTATGGCTTCCTGATTGAAGTTCTGTAGTCTCTCCCAAGTACTGCATTCTTCTCTCAGACACATCTGTTCATTCCATTCCTTTTGACAAATTGATGCATCTTACTTCAGTGTTTTTGGTAATGTTAGAACTAAATTTGAGCCTCAGCATACTGCTTTCAGCATTTGGATAATTCCTAGCATGTATTCATCAATTGGTAGTGCTGTTCTCTCTGAGACATTAACTATTTTATTTTCCTGATATCCTTGTGGTAATACCCATGGCCTATCGAATCACAGTAGCTTAATTAATGACAAAATTTTTAAACAATTTGCTTTAAAAATTTACTCCTCTTCCTTGGCTTGATGTTATGCGCATAAGCTATCAGACATGTATATATCCTGCATACATTTTTTATTTTTAATTAAAAATTTAGAATATCAACAAGTATTTCAACAAACATTTTCTTTCAATTTCAACAGAGGTTTTCTCTGACAAATAATACTGTACATGATAGGGTCCTACACATATAATTACTCAGTAATAGTAATTAAAATAAAAAGTCTTGAATCAGTTATAAATATTACTGCAAAATTATAAACTATAGCATATACCTTTCTTAATTGTCCTTCTCTTGTCAGGTAGGAAACGTTTTTCTGTGATATACTTTTAATTACATTTGCTGTAATTGCTCATGATCTAATCAAAATAACTATGTGACTATTTCAGAGAAGTGCCAGCATTAGATAATTGTCTGATTAATAATAGCAGCAAAATTTATGTGCAGCTACCGTGGCCCAAACATTGTGCTAAGTACTTCACATATATTACAATAGTCCACACAACAATTCAACAAATGAAGACACTGAGACTTTTCTAATGACCTCGCTCATCTAGGACAACAGAGTCAATTATAAGAGTACAATACAGGCAGGTTTTTCTGTCTCCATAATCAATGTGACAAACCTAATTTTGGAGATCCTTCAGAAGTTGACACCACCCTTATAATATTTTTCATTTTGTCCTGACATATATCATTTTCTCCACTTTAATTTTTGTTTGTATATTTCTCACATCAGGACTTCTAAGTTTTATAACTTTGACAAAAGTTTCTATAACATTTTTACATCCTTAATGTCTCTCTTAATTTAAAGACACAGTCTTCTTTCTTTTTATCACACTGGAAAATATATCTTACCTTCCTGTAACTGTTAAAATACTATCACCATTACTGTTCCACCATCTCTTTTTTTCTTTTGTCTTCCCTAATATGCTTTGATTTGAATCCTTCTCTTTCTCCCCTGTAAACTAAATTTCTTCCTTTCCTAGTTCCTTCTTTTCCACATAAAGACATGATTAAATGTCTCCTATTCTTTTTTTTAACACTATTTTGAAACTGATCATATTCCTTTGTGACTATTTTTTGGAATTGGAATGGTGGATAAAAAAGAAAAAAAAAGAAAAACAAAAAGACTGAGCCTTTAGATTAAGAGATCTCTGGTCCTAGCTATGCAGAATTGATAAGGGCTGAGACTGGAGCGACCTCAGAAGTAGCAAAAGCCATAAAACCAAAGTGGGGTTTATTAACAGAGAAGAGGAGAGGGACATTCTACACTGAGGACATAAAATGGGCAAAAAAGACTGGTCTGGGAAAATTATACTGGTAATAAAATGATTAATCTTTATTAACAGAGTGAGAAATTGTGCATATTTCATGAGAGTGCTTCAAATTCTATCCAAGGAGGTGGAATTAAATTCAAACACCTAGAATTCAAAAGCTAAAATGATTCTGAAAACATAGTAGTAGAAACATCAGGAAAACATCATACCTAAGTTGATACTTGATAGAGAAGTGTACAGACATGATATAATAAAATAAAAAATAATTCCAAAATTTCACAAATAATGGATCTGGAGATTGATAGTCCTTACAGAAAGATATAGTTTTGTGGGAGGTCAAAGAAAAATACTTATGATCACAGCCAGAAAATTTCTTGAAAAAAAAGATAATATTCAAAGATCAGTTTTATAAATAGTTCATGTTTTAAATTAAAATTCTAGGGGCTTACACACTACAATATGGAAATTATTTCAGGTTGTGATGCATTTAAATGCACTTAATTTGTATAAATGACTTTTACATTCAAATAGTTGCCCTTTTGTGACTAGATCAATAGTGTCAAGGTGATCTTTAAATATCAGCCCCATTTTGTGGATATCAAATTAGCTTTCAAATTTACTATTTTGTTTTGTTTTTTTAACTCTTAGAGAGTTAATCTAAAAAATGAAGACCTGTTGTGTATTAATCTTTCTACTTATATATTTCTTTTTCCTAAACTTGTGTTTAGATACTGACCCCAATGACTTACCTTAAACTATGAATGCAGATATAATCCAAAATATGAATATCTGAGTAATAGATAAATATATCAACACAAGCCATGTACTTATTTACTCACTATTAGAATCACCAGAAAATTTCCCCTGTCTCTGATTTGAAAATTTGCAGAAATTTTTCTTTTTATCACTCACCATTTATTAGTGTATTCTAAACAGTAATATCACTGTTAACCCAGCAGTAACACAGTATTTTGAGAGATTATATTCTAGTGAGTAGAAAGTGACAATAAGTAAGTGAGTAAGCAAATAAGTGAATAAATGAATGATAGAATGAATGAAACAAAAAAGAACTGAATGAACGAATGAACAAACAAGCAAATAAATTGTGCAATTTCTGATTATGAAAGCTGCTATGAAAAAAATAATCATGGTATCATGATAAAGAGCTACATGAAAAGAGAAGTCAATCAATGTTAGATTGAAAGGTCAGTGAAGACCTTTCTAAAGAAATGACTTTTTTTGGACAAGAATAAAGGAGATGACCACTCTAAGGGAGCTAAGGGGAAATTATCCCAGGTATTAATAAGAATTAGAAGCTGAAAGTATAAGCAAAAATATAAAAGAATAAGTCTACATGACCTTGGATCTGGCAAAAGATTCCTAGACATAAAAGCACAAATATAAGCAGTAAATAAAAATAAAAGATAAATTGAACTTCATCAAAATTAAAACTTCTGTGCTTCAAAGGGCACTATCAAGACTGTCAAAATACAATATATATAGAATGGGAGAAAATATTTGCAAATCATATATCTGATAAGGAACTTATATATAGAATATATAAAGAATTCTAACAACTCAATATTAAAAAGACAAACAGAATAATTAAAAACAAGCAAAGAACATCTCTCCAAAGTAAATATACAAATGGTAAATAAGCATAAAGAAAGATGCTTGACATCATTTGTCATCAAGAAAATGTAAATCAAAATCACAATGAGATGCTACTTTACATCTAGTAGGATGGCTATAATTTAAAAAGTCAGATAATAACAATTGTTGTCAAGGATAAAAAGAGATTGGATTCCTCACACACTGCTTTGGGAATGCACAAATGGATGGTGCAGCCACTTCAGAAAACGGATAGACAGGACCTCAAACAATTAAACCTACCGGTATATTAATATTTACCGTAAGACCCAGCAATTCTACTCCTAGGTTTGGACCCAAGAGAAATAAAACGTCCACAGAAAACTTGCACATGAATGTTTATAGCAAGCAGCCTTATTCATAACAGTCAAAAGGTATCAGTCAATAGAAATAAACATGTGTGTGCATGTGTGTGTTAAAGATGCAGCGAGGACAAGAGGGAACCAAATGATGAGCACTAACTCTATGGTTCAACTTGGGATGGAGGAGAGAGCATTTGTTATTGAGGAGCAACTTTGCCTGGTGGTTTAAAGGAAAAAGATTGTGAGATAGCCCTTCTTTTTCCCCCAAGTTAAGAGAAAGGTACTCTCAACAGGATCTAAAGAGTTCAGAGAAACTAAAATTTGGGTAATTTAAGCAATATTATGAACTAGACTCAGACAAAATTACCTTACATATTTAACTGCTCCGCTCTTAATTGCAATAGAAAGATGATGCAAAGGAGTACCTGAAGTGAATTTACTTCTGCCATATATTTGTGGACAGATAATTGGTGATACTAAGAGAATAAAGGGGATCCAAAAGCAAATCATTGCATTCGCTTCTAGTGTCTGGCCCTGGTGAGGGGATGTGGTGATGACAACGAGGGTGGGGCTTTTTTAAGGTATGTGTCTTTCTTCCCTAACTCAGCACTGGAGATTCTGGCA
>PVKE010039723.1:0-14897 GCA_004027555.1 Craseonycteris thonglongyai
TTTTGGCCTAACTTTATTAAATGCACAAAACTCCAAAACAGATTTTTAAAAATATGATGAAATCTCTGGTAATGAGCACTGGAGTTTTTTTATAGTTTCAGTAGATGTTGACTTTAACTCTGCTAACTGTTGAACTCAGTTATTTACCTTTTCATCTCTGATTACTAATTTTCATTCATTGTAGAATGACAGAAAAATATATTGTGTGTATTTATATAATGCAATTATTTCAAGTATTATTTGCTTCTCAATGACACTTAACGATTATTTATAGGATGTGATTATCAGAGCATTGGACATGAAATCAGGCTGAATCATAATCTTGGCTCTAATCCTAATTTATATAACATTGGACAAATTATTTAACTTATCTTGACCTGTTCCCTCTTATGAGCAAAGGAGTTGTATTTGATAATTTAATCCATGAACTCTGTCATACAGTGTAAATCATAGAAGTTCAGGCATATTGAAAGATTTTACAAAGAGCATGCAGAACCTTGTTATCCTCAGTTCTGGCCATGTTCCTTAGACTACCAAAATGTGGAAAACACGTGAGATGGTTTTTCCTTCTCCCTAAGTTGATAAAATATAGGAATTCATAAATTTCATCTGACTTTTCAAACTTTTAATCTGAAAAAAAAGAAAAGCTCCATCTTAGACCTAATAGATGCTAAACAAAGATGAAATATAATCTAGTTTTTAGAAGTATAATGTTCACAAAAGGAAGTCCAGAGAACTCTGTTCCAGTTTTTATTGCTACTAAACAACCTACTCCAAAACATGGTGGTTTAAAGCTGATAACCATTTATTAGCTCAGGAACCTGCATTTTGGGCATGATTCTTGGGGGTGGCTCCTTTTCGCAACATGCCATGTCAGCTGGGACAGCTCGAAAGCTGGGCTCATTAGACATTTTCTTAGCTCTTCTTTTTAGAGCAATACTTCCTTGAAAAAGTTTTCTGTGGTCGCTATTTCTACTTCTCTTCTGTCATTTTTCTTTTCAAAAATATTTTTTTAAATAATTCATTTTGAAATAATTTCAAATGTAGAGAAAATTTGCCAGAAGTGTAAAGAGGCTCCCTGTACATCCTCACCCTGATTCCCCAGTTATTAGGCTCCATTATGTGGCACCTTTGCTCTCTCCCTTGCTCCACCCACACATGCACTTTCACACACCTCCATGATCGTTCATCTCTTTTAAACCTTTAGAAAGTAGGCTTTACACATGATGTCCCATCACTACAAATACTACAGTCTGCTTTCCAACAACAAGGACATTGTCCTACATAACTAGCATAGAACCCTCCAAATCAGAAAGCCATCATTGGTACAACACTGCCATCCTATCCACAAACCCCATTTAAATTTTGCCAGCTTTCTCAACAGTATCTCTTGTTCCTTTCTGGTCAGGATCCTGTCCACTTAGTTGTCCTGTGTCTTCAGACTCATTTGACCTGAAACTAGTCCCTTAGTCTTTCCCTTGACAGTTTTATTGAGTACAGACCTTACATTACTTAGGATGACCTTCAGCTTTGATCCACCTGATGTTGACTGATGACCATACTTAAGTCATGCATTCTTGGTAACAACAACACTGAAATGGAGCAATGCAGTACATCAGGGGACATGCAACATCAAACTTTCCCATAACTGGTGATGTTAACCCTGATCTCCTGGTCACATTTTTGTCTGCCATATTTTTTTCATATTAAAATCACCACTAACTGCCTTGTAATTGATCAGTATTTTGTAGAGTTTTCCAAGCTACAATTAATGTGTTCATCAAACGTCCACCCACTAGCCTTAGCATCCACTGACAACTACCGCTTGAATCAAACACCTTATGATGGTTGCCAAATGGTGATTTTCTATTTTCTTCATTCCTTCTACATTTATCAGTTGACACTCTAGTAACGGGAAGAGCTTTCCATTCTCCTCCATATACTAATTCATTTAACTGAAATAAAAGGACTCATCAGTTTCCCTTTTATTCACCTGGTGGTAATCCATTACTATCATTATTTATTTTAATGTTAAAAATGTCAGTTTGGCCAGTGGGAGCACCTTCAAGTTGTCTTCTGTTTTTTCAACATGCCCTATTATTTGTTACTTTCTGGCACAAAAAGGCATTCCAGGGTCATTTTGTACTTTTCTTGACCCAACCCTGGAATCAGTCTTTTCTCCAACATATGCTAGTTCTTAGTTGAGGATAGATATTTACAAAGCAAGATCTGGGCACTCAGTGTAATTGATGCTACTGAGGTGTCATCACTTCTAGGTCCTCCTAGCTAAAACAGCTAAGAAAATATCTATGTATAATGCTAGATATCACATAATTTTAATATATTGGAGCTTTGATTGCAGGACAGTAACTAATAGCAGCTCATCACATTACAATCGATGAGAAAAGTAAACTTACTCTCTTTGCCTCTCTCCCAGGTATGTGTAATCCTCGGAATTATAGTGACACACCTCCAACCTCAAAGAGCACAGTGGAGGAGCTGCATGAGCCAATCCCTTCTCTCTTCCGGGCACTCACAGAGGGAGACACTCAGCTGAATTGGAACATTGTTTCCTTCCCTGTTGCAGAAGAACTTTCACATCATGAGAATCTGGTTTCATTTTTAGAGACTGTGAACCAGCCACACCACCAAAATGTGTCTGTTCCCAGCAACAACGTTCACGCACCTTATTCCAGTGACAAAGGTAACTGCCAACAGTTGACTTTTTCTGTCCTGCCTCCTCACTTTCTGTGTTGCCTGTGAAACCCGTATTAAGATTATCTTTTTAGAGCAGCTTTTGGTTTTGAGTTTGTATAATTTTAAGTAAATTCTGGACTTTAATAGCCCCAAACCCTGAGTAGGTAAGGAGGCATCTCAAGCATATTGCCACAACTCCTTCATACTCTCAGTGATAGAGGCTCTGTTGGAAGGTAGATATATGGTCCTAATTTTGATATTTATTTGTGTTAGACTTTAATTGTTATTTTCATAAGATTGCAACAATGCTGCTTACCTGATACAGTGTTCTCACTGTCAGGTAACATTTACAGTGTTCTAGGAAGTCAGGCTTTTATAATAGTACTGGCACCACAGATAATGCCAGATCATCAGTTAAATTTTTCTGTGAGCACGTTGGTACTACACACATCAAATTCCCAGGTATGAACTAACCGCATCCAGTTCTCTGCAAATGAGGACTGTTCATCAGAAGGGAAACAACTTTGAGAAACATATTAAGGAGCATTTATTAGTGAGGATAGGTCATATTACTACCTTAATTTTGAAATAGAAAAGGCAGGTAACTTTTATAAAATCTGTGATAGTCTCAAATACAAGGCTCTATATAATTTTACTGTGGTAGAATAAGGCAATTATGAAAATTATAGTTATTTCTTAAAACATGAGATGAATTATGCATAAACAGTATAATTTGTACTCCTTTTTTATTTGGCTTTTTGTTTTGCCCTCCATTACTATCCTACCTATCTAAAATATTATAAACTTTGGTCATCAATAGTAAAAAGCAAAACAACCTTTGTTAATTATACTCTAAGTAAGAATTCTTTTTTTTTAATAAACTGATTTCAGAACTTTTAAAGTTTATGAAAGAAATGCAAATTGACATATTTGTACATAAATATCCAGGTGTAATTCAATTTTGTTTTCATTTTAGAGTGCCTTACACAAATATGTTTTTAGTGAAAAGTCATAATTTTGCTATTGAGTACCACATGTTTTGCTTTGACTCATTGTTTCTTCTAAGCTAATCAGTAAAGGATGTGAGGAGGCTAGGGCACTGCACAAAATATGGTACACTTCACAAACTTGCGTGTCATACTGCACAGGGGCCATGCTACTTTTCTCTGTATCATTCCAGTTTTAGGATATGTGCTGCCGAAGCAAGCACTCAGAGTAAAAATCCTTACTTCCTTTTAAGTTAAAGTACTTTATAAGACAAATTCTACATCTTGGAAAACATAAATGAATGGAATGTGTCAATTTCTCCTGATTATAGATAGTATAAATAACATAATATTAAATAATAATTCATAATTTTTTCTCAAAGATTATTTAAATTCATGAAATAATAGGCAGGACATTAATTCCTGGAAACACCAACTATCCTTCAGGACAAAACTAAAGTTTCTCTTCTGTGCCCCTTCTTTCCCAGGTAGAGCTAACCACTTCCTACTCCTTCCACATTTACAAATGGATTTGTTGTCTATCATTTTCTACTTAGTTCCTTGAATTCTCTGATTACTCTTTGAGATGCCTATTCCTTAGAACGTGTTCAATGAATACTAGTTGAATAGAGAATGAAGTGAGTTTGGTACGTACCAGTCACTTGGGGATTTAAGTGCTCCCTCATCCTACTTACTGTTAATCCCTCTGGTCTGCCTGGTCTAGTGCTGTGCTGGCCTCATCAATTTCCCTCTTTAACCAGATCCCATCTTCTAAATTCAGTGGTGGCTCTGCTGCCTTCTAATGCCAACCATCCACTGCAGTCGGACTCGCCTCCCCTCCATCCCTGTGCACACTACACCTACCTCCTTGTGACTGTTCTTATTTTGTTACCTGGTAGCTTTGCTTTTAACTCTTCCTCATACAAGTCTATTTTTTTTTTCATTAAGTTTTTCCTAGCTATTCAGACCCCAGATGATTTATCAGTTCTGTAAATGGCTCTGTAAAATAACTTAGACTTTAGTCAAATACTCGCTATTAATGGTATTTTTGTCCTTTATTTATTTCATGTACCCTGACCTCCTAGCTAGGTAGTCAGTCATATGGCGTTAACCACCAAGAGAACTAAAAATTGAAACAATCAAAAGTGGTTGCCTTGGAAAGCAGGCTAGAAATTGTTATTAATAAGAAGAGTATTTTTAATAGCTACTGCTGAGTAGTGCAAAGCATTGCTAACCACTTAGCATCATTTGACTTACTTAAGTTTGTTTTATTTTATTGTACGTAAATTTTCTATATAACTTTTGAGCAGTACTTTTCAAACTTCTTTTCGCTAGAGAATTCTCTCCTCATAGGTAATCTTATCAGAAATGCCCAGTTTAAAAAGCACAACTCTGATGCATAGCAAATACAGTTAAGCCCACTAATCTAACATACATATCAAGATAAAGTGACTAAGTAAGCTTGCGTTCTTCAGCTGGAGTGGGAGACTCTGGCTTCCTTCTCAATGTAGTTAACAAATGCTATCTTTTTTCCTGTACTTCAGCAGTAAGAAAATTCAGATAAATTAAATATTAGTAGTATTAAGCTAGGTACCAAAACATTTCATGCCTTTCTTATTTCTTGCTCTGAATCTTAATTTTTTATTTTTCAGAACACATGTGTACTGTGGTTTATTTTGATGACTGCATGTCCATACATCAGTGTAAAATATCCTGTGAGTCAATGGGGGCATCCAAATATCGCTGGTTCCATAACGCCTGCTGTGAGTGTATTGGTCCAGAATGTATCGACTATGGTAGTAAAACTGTCAAATGTATGAACTGCATGTTTTAAAGAAGGAAAAGAAATGCATACCAAAGCTATTCAGTCACTAAGAAAGATATGAAAATTCACTGAGATCTGCTGGTTGCATCAGAATGCCAGCAGATTAAGATGTAAAGAATTTTTACTGAGTTACTTTTGAAGTATGACAAATCTAGCAATGTGTTAAATTATGATTATAACTACTCTTATTGATTTCACTGTCTGCTAGCAATAAGCCCTTTCTTCCAAATACATGTACAACTTCAGTCATGTTAGAAGCACGTGCACGGAGAATATGAGAGATCTGAGGTTTCTAACACAGCCTGATAACATTTTCTTCTAGCATTCCAAGAGCCTTTTGTTTTGGAAGTGTTAGAACATGTTAACGTAAGTCATGATTTCTTCACGTACTTCTAAGACACTGAGTTTCATAGTTGTATGCCATTCTTCACCGTGCCTTATATTGTTTATCTATTCTGTAAATAGAGTAGATGTCCAAATATATTACCCTGAGAATTCACTAAAATCACCATGAAAAGGCTTAATTTCAAACCTTTTTATGTTGGTTTTAGAAAGTAAATGTTTACTGTATTCTACAACTTAAATTTTTTACGTAGTAGATTCCACCCTATAATACACATACTAACAACACTTTAGGGAAAGTTTGTCCTTCTCCTCCAACCCCTTGCCCAAATGCTGATGTAGGTTAGTGATGAAGAATCTTCATCAAGAATTTCAGGGCACACCTACAAGACTGCACTAAGTATACTGCTAGCCTAAATAGAAAGCTAAAGCATTTCTCTGACTTAAGGTACCAGCTTAAAGAGCGCTAGGATTAGGAGACAACTGCCAGGTCAGACTCCACATAGACCAGCAAGGAAAGAGCTCGTCCATTGCATGGAAACAGCAAAGCTGAAAGGTGAGGCTATGCTCGCTAGACAGTGAAGCGTGAGCCCATCTCAGTGCACAGAGCTGCATTCTCCCATGAGTGACAGGATGGGCCAGGAAGAGAATTTGGTGGTGGGAACTGGGAAGGTTGAAAATTCTGGGGATCCTAAGAGGACACAAACTTAAAACTATTTACTTTATTTTGTTACTCTGTAATCTTTCCTTTAGATTTATATCTGGATCAAATAGACTTGTTCTTATTAAATAAGTATAATGATACAGTACGGTAGGTTAAAATTATGAAACCAAAAAAAAAAAAAAATCTCTGTTCAAGATGATGTTAACTTCAAATACACTACAGAAAATCTTGTCAGCTTTTTATATAATGTGTTCATAAAAATAAGTTTAAATACTGTGTGCCCTTCATTGTAATAAAATCACAATCTTTAAGCATGAATCTAAAATAGAAATATTTATATTACAGAGACTCTTTACAAAGTTAGTGATTTCTCAAATAGGATGTATTTGAATTACATGTAACTTGTTAGGAGTTCCTTTTTGTATGTCTAAATATTTTAGTACAAAAAATAGATAATGCTCTTACATACCTTATATTCACTTTTTGAACAGTAAAGATCATGTGTAATATTATGATTAACTATCATAAAATTTGAAGCCTTGATACCTTTTCTGTTCTTTCAGATAACTGTAATGAATATTCAAGGTACTTTATAGCTTTTGAAAAAGTTGAAATTTAGTTCATGAATATATTTTTTAATAGGAAAACATTGTGATATCCTTTTCCTACTTTTATGTAGAATGCCTGCTTAAATGTACCTTGAAAAAAACATTTTAGGTCCCCTTCTCCATTAATACCAGTGAAGCTGAAGCTTTTCTTAAGAAAGTTTTAAAGGAATCTGTAGCCAGCTTGTTCATTTCAACTTTGCAGTTTTTCAAAGTAATTTTATATTCACCTATGAATAGAAGAATATGTCTGTGTTTATTGACAGTATGTTTAATGTTTCCTTAAATATGTCAACAAGCTTTTTAAAACTGCATTTATTATCTTATTAAGTCTTCATTATTAAATTTTAAAATGTAGTATCTCTTCCGCTCATTGGGATAATTTCTTGAACCATATTATGTTTTAACTGATTTTTTTTTAACCTCTGTATTCCCAATAGAAATTATCCCTAAATGTAACAGTCTTTTATACTCAAATTTTGATTAATTTTCTGGCTTATGAAGGTGTTAAAAGGGAGCTCATCTGAAAGATTCCATTTGAGGTTTTAAATAACAATATTTTTCCAAATTAAAAGTGTAATATTTGGGAAGCCAGTAGCCCCACTAAACTTTAGACCTTCTGTTACCATTCTAAGCACAATTCTTATAGATGCTTTGGTAAAAAAAATAATAATTTTTTAATAAAAAACTAGGTTCTTACCATTTTTATAATTAGATTTAGAAAACAGTACATTTTAAATCAATAGGTATTATAAAAGCCATATATAAAACATTATTTTTTATAGTAAGATATGTCCTTGCTAGCAGGTTTTTTCTGCCCCTCACCCCAAACATCTAATTATAACTGAAACGATAGTGGCACCAAATTGAATGGTAATACAAATAAAATAAGTCTTTGTTTACATAAAATGCTATAAAGGAAAGGACTTCATTTAGAAATATGATTTCTAAGGTTTCAGAAAACAAAATTGATGAAATGTTAGAATATTTGAACAATTATTTATAAATCACAGTAGCATTAAAATGGAGAAAACAAAATTTCCTAAGAAATGAGGTAAATATATAAATAAGCTACATATTTAAAGGTGGTTTTTATTAAAGCTTCTTTGAAGATTTAAAAAATCTATTCTGCATTCCCACAAGTTTATGCTTATTGTATTTTACATGATCTACAACATACAAAATTATGTATTTTTTTCCTTTGGTTTTCCCTGTAAACTAAAAAGTATTTTAATAAAAAATTGAAATGCATGTGTCATGTTATTTGTTAACTTCAGCATAAGACATTTAAATAAGTTTGACATTTCTTTCTAGTGAAGTTACTGTTTAAGGGATCAGATGAAGCATGTCTTCTATCCAGATGTCCCTACAGATTCTGTTGAAACAAAAGATTTGTAGCGGTTTGCTCTCTGCTTTTTCAAAATATGCTTTATTTCAATATGAAGGAAATTTTAAAATGAAATAATGAACTGTTCTCCGTATTCCATTGGTCTTGTGATGCCAACCAGCTTCACAAGAACTATGTGATGGCTGGAAGGAGTTACAGAAAGATCAAGGTAGGAAAATAAATCCTGACTTTCCATAGTAATCCTCATAGGATGGATAGATAATATTAGAATCGAGTGCCATACACTGTACAGCATGGTAAAATCAGTGTGATTTCACAGGTAATATGTTTTGACAGCCTAATAGGTGGGGGATCTAGGGAGTGGAAAATTAAAGAGGGCAGCTTGCCAGCCTGAGTGATTTAAAGGGAATGACAGATCTGAGGAATTCACGGTGTAGAGTTAGTTTCAAGAAAGGTAGTATATTTGATGAAGAAAGTTCTTTTGCTGAAGGTGTCCCATGGCAGTCAGTCATGTGAAGCTGAGAGATGAGAGGGTAAATCTGGAGATGCAGAAAGGGAATATCTCTAAGCTTGAAAAGTCAGCAGGAACCGGACATGAGCCGCTGAGGTGAGCGCTGGCCCCATCAAGCTGCTCCACCCACACTGGCTGTTTTGAGTTCCTAAGCCTGCAGACACGCCCTTAGGCTTGTGGGTGTGAGCTGTTATGACTCAAACCTTTCAGATTTTTCCTAACCAATAATAAACTCACTTCACGTTCTTTTACTTTGAAGTCTGTGCTGGAAGGACTGAGTTAGCAATAATTCCAAGGCCTTTTGAGACGCAATTCTCAGTGCAGAAGCAAAGGGAAAAAGATTTCTGCCCTCCCCCACTGGTACTGAGATTCAGGGTGAAGCCTGGAGAAGTGCAAAAACCCCGCCAGTCACAGGCATGGAAATTTCATCACTTAATTGAAGTGACACAGTCACCACTGAATTTCTTTAGGGCAAAAATGATTGTTTCGGGGAAGCTGGGATGGCTCAGTGGGTTAAGTGCTTGCTTTGCAGCCTTGGAGACCAAGGATCGAATCCTGGCTCTGGCCCAGGTGGACCCATATGCTGAACTGGGGTGAGGCCTATGCGGGAGGCTCCCGGCCCAGTTCCTGCTCCATGCAGCCCCGCGCCCACCTGTGGAGTGAAACTAAATGGAAAATTAATGCTGTCAACTATGGAGACTGCTCTGGGCTCTCCTTCTTCTCTCTGTCTCTCTCTGCCTGTCTCTCTCTGTCAAAAACAATAAAAAATAAAAAATAAATGATTGTTTTCTGCCCTTTTAACTTCCATGGTCCGTGGTGTAGCCACAGTCATTCTAAAACACGTGTGCAGGTAATTACTGTCTCAACCCTAGTTCCAATTCTGAGCAAATAGCAAGGCCTTTGTGTGCCCTTGCCTTAGGATTTGAGTTACTCAGTAAAGAGTAGAAGCAACACAGACAACCTGCCTTTTGTTTTCTGGCAGTCTCACCTGCTCCAGGGTATTTGGCTGGGGGTTAGCCGGTGGAGAACAAGAGTGCCTTTGGGGCCTTGAGAAAAGACAGGAAGAAGTGTGGGCCTCCCAGACATGATGACTGCCCCAAGCCTCAGCTCTAGATGTAGAAGCCAGAGCTAGCTCTGAGCTCACGAGGGGACCTGACTCCCAAGCCTGCACTTGTCTTTTCTAGAGGTTTCAATTTAAGAATATTAGCAGCCCATCTCATCCCTCATTGTCCAGGGCCCCCCAAACTTGCCTCCAGGATTATGTAAATTCCAAGCAAGATAGGTGACAGAGTTTCTCATGAGAGACATTGGATAGGATGGGGTTCAGAGTCAGATTTTATTTGATTTAAAGAAAATGACGAGGTGTGAAATGTTGCACCCCTGGGTTTGATGAGGACCTGTTCCCAGCCTTGTCAGTTTACACCCTGGGCCACCTCTGTATCTCTCACTACCTTCCCTGTTCTTCCTTCCACTCCCTTGCTGCTGGCTGTGCCCCTCCCAGCACACCAACTTCATTTCACCATTGGATTTTGCATGCAATGTTGCTCTGCTGTGTCTTGCTTTTTATGCAGATTTTGGTTTCTTGCCCCTTTTTAGGTCTCAGCTGAAATATCTCCACTGCTATTTCTAAAGTAAAGCCCTTCCCTCCATTATCCCAATCCTAGTACCCTATTTTATTTTTTAACTCACCGAAACTATATATTAGTTACTTGTTTATCATCTCTTCTCTGATAGCATGTGAAGCCCCTGAGAGTAGAAACCTTATTTCTCTTGTTTTTCACTGCCATAAACACAGATCCCCAGAATCCTGATGTATGACGAGTGGATGAGTGAATGATAGCACGTCCTATCACATTTCTGCTTCAGATGGTGGCTTCTCACTGGATTCTTATACAGGCCCAAGTCCTCAGCAGGCCTCTCTGGGCCCCACTGTCTGGTCCTGCTCACTCCACCAAGCCCCTCTCAGGCCTCTTCATTTCACAGTCCAATTGCAGGCACACTGAGTGGCCTGTCCCCCTGGAAATGCTGCTTCTTCAATATGGGATGCTTTTCCCTCTGTGCCTACCCCTGCACCCCGATTACTAACCCACTCATGAAAGCCTCAGTTTAGCCTTAATTTTTGTAAAAAACAAAGAAACAAACAAACAAAAAAGTTTACAAATATTTATATCTAACTACCGGTATAGTTACTATATATCTACCGTATTTTCCGGCATATAAGACAACCGGGCGTATAAGACGACCCCCTAATTTTACAGTTAAAACATAGGTTTAGGCCTATATTCGCTGTATAAGACTACAGCCTCGGAAGTGGGGGGTAGTCTTATACAGCGAATATAGGCCTAAACCTATGTTTTAACTGTAAAATTAGGGGGTCGTCTTATACACCCGGTCATCTTATATGCCGGAAAATACGGTAACAATCATGCTTTTTAGGGCCCTCATTCAATGCTTGCTGAGTACTTAGACAACCAATGAATTAAATTCACTAATAAAATGAACCTGTTGAAAGTTCCAATTCTGCACAGAACCTAGGAAGACTGCAACTTAAAATCAAGTCTAGTGCAATTTCTCAATTACACACTTCAAATTGGATTCATGTGACTGTGCTCTAATAAGCCACATTGTCTACAACATTCAAATATGCTGATTCTTTACACAAAAACACTGATAATGTGGTTTTTTAATTATTTTTTTATTTTTATTGTTTTTGACAGCAAGTGAGAGAGGCAAAGAGAGAAGTGGGAGGGCTCAGAACAGTCTCCATAGTTGCACATCATTAGTTTTCTACATAGTTTCATTCCATAGGTGAGCACGGCTGTGCAGGGCAGGAACCGGGTCAGGGGCCTCCTACATGGGAGGCACGCCCCATGAGCCAGTGGCAAACCAGGGTCCTCCCACATGGAAGGCTCACCCTTGTGAGAACTGAACTGGGGCACACCTCAGGTCAGCATATGAGTCGGCATGGGCCGAGGCCAGGATTTGATCCTTGGACCCCAGGGTTGCAAGGCAAGTGCTCAACCCTTTGAGCCATCCTGGCATCCCCTGGTTTTGATGCTCTTATCCAAGATCCTTTAAATCATTCCAAGGATGAGAAATAGGTTCCTATTAAGCAAAACAATTGACTACGGTTTCTTATAACCTCAATAAAAATGGAAACCAGAGAACTGATAAAACCAATAGAAAATGGACAGAGGCCAGATTAGAGAACAAGACTTGAGCTGAGATCTAGCCAGCCATGTGCCCATAAAACATGACCTTAAGGAGGACCGGCCCTTGGCGGAGCAAAAGGAAGAGCATACAGTTTTTCCCCCAAAATCTGCCAAATTACTTTTATGCCCCCCACTATCCAGGGGTTTATAGGGGAATAAATATATAGGGCAGAGAGAAAAGCCCACATGTACATTAAATGATTTTCTACCCAGGAAGGAAACATCAGGGTTAGGGTCAAAGTGTGCTCAACAAGCCTCATAACCCAGTCCTTTAAGTCTAAATTGCATACGTTACCTACATCTCCCCAGCTTCTCAGAGCAGTCTGCATGTCCCACCTCGGTTAATGACTGAATTGGACTTTGCATATCTTTGGCTATTAAGATATGTTTTTTGTCTTTTTCTCTTAGTACCCTTTGATGAAATCCTAAAGTATGGAAATGTCTTTTGGGAAAATCCTCAAGAACTTTGAACCTGATGGAATCTTGCATCTTTTCATGTTCCAGAGATCATACAACTCTTTTAAAATGATATAATACAGAATTTGGTTATCTCAGATGGCTTTGGGGTCTTTCCAAAGCTAAAAGCTTTTGCCAGAGAAGCATTCTGATTTAACTTCAGTGGTTAAATTTCTATGTCTAGTTTACTCATGATGGCCTATTTCACATACATTTTACACTTTTGGAGTGTAAGCTTGTGTTCAGCAGGACTTTGTGCCGTTCCTAGATTATGGATATATGCCTTCTGGGATGATTTTTATTTTTATCTGTAGCTTCTCCAGGGGGTTACCAACCCAGAAACGCTTGATGGGCTTACAGGAGGAAGTATACATCAGTAGTAGACATTAGAACTTCAGGGCAGTGTAAAGGTTTGCTCATGATCATGAACTCTTAAGAGAGACATGTGCTCCATCCAGAGCCCAGGCCAACACTGATCGTTGTTCTTTTGCCCCTTTTCCCTGTTGTCAGAGGGAGAATTCTACCAATGAAATTCTTCAGTGTTGACCTATTTCCAGCCCTTCCCAATTTGATTCCTTTGATTCTGAGAGCTACAGCCTTCCAGTTAAATGCTTTATCATTTTTGTTAATTAAAATTTTTTTTAATTATGATTACATTGGTTAGTAAAAATTATATAGGTTCCAGGTGTACAACTCCACAGTACATTGTCTGTGTTACAATATTTATCTTGCTTAAGAATCTATTTTTGTTGTTTACACCAATGCTAAATTGCTTACAAAGTATATTTAAAATCAGGCTAAGGATATTAAAACATGTTTTAAATGATACAGTAGTTAAAACTGGTACTGGGGGAAGCCGGGATGGCTCAACGGGTTAAGCACTCACTTTGCAGCCCTGGGGACCAAGGATTGAATCCCGGCCTCGGCCCATGCAGACCCATATGCAGAACTGGGGTGTGCCTCCCATGCGGGAGGCCCCCCAGCCCAGTTCCCACCCTGTGTGGCCCCCGCCCACCTGTGCGGAATGAAACCATGTTGAAAAACTGATGACGTACAACTATGGAAACTGCTCTGGGCCCTTCCTCTTCTCTCTGTCTCTGTCTCTGTCTCTGTCAAAAACAATAAAGTAAATCTTAAAAAAACAACAACTGTGGTACTGGCATATTAACAGACATATCTATAGTGTAAATATGTCTAGAAATAGTTCCAAATGCATAAAATGTGAAGTATAAGATAAAGGTGGTGTTACACACCAGTGGGGAATTGTTATTAAATAAATGTGGAAACAATTGGGTAACTGTCTTTGTCAGTTTGGGCTGCTATAAGAAATACCACACTGGATGGCATAAAAAAACAAGCACTTATTTTCTCACCATTCTGGAGGCTGGGAAGTCTGAGAGCGGTGTGCCAATACAGTCAGGTTCTTGGTGAGAGTCCTCTTCTGGGTTGTGTGCTCACGTAGTCTTTCCTTGGTGTGTACACACAGAGGAAGTGATTGCCTATCTCTTTCTTTTATAAGAGCATCTAACTCATTGTGGGGGCTCTACTCTCATGACCTCATCTAAACCCAATTACCTCCTGAAGGCCCTACCTCCAAATACTGTCATATCCAGGATTAGGACTTTAACATATATACTTTAGGGAGAACACAAATATTCAATCCACAGTGTTAACCATCTAAAAAGCATAAAACTGGAAGCACACCTCATACTTTATACCAAAAGAAATTTCATATCAATCAAAGATTTAAAAACCAGACAAAACAAAAAGGTGGGAAGCCGGAATGGCTTGGCAGGTTGAGCGCTCTCCTTGCAGCCCCAGGGTTCGAGGATTGAGTCCCAGCTCCAGCCGCCTGTGCAGACACATATACTGAACAGTTCCCATCCTGTGCGGCCCCATGCCCACCTGTGTGGAATGAAACTATGTAAAAAACTAATGATGTGCAACTATGGAGACTGCTCTGGGCCTTCCCCTTTCTCTCTCTGTCTCTGTCAAAATAATGAAATAAATCTTAATAAACAAATAACAAAATTATCCCCTAAAAGAGAATTGGTTTGTAATCTTAGTATAAGGAAGGCTTTTTCAGAACAAAATCTTACCATTTGCAACGTACAACATGGATGGAACTAGAAGTTATGGTAAGTGAATATATGATTTTGTGTGTGGTATCTAAAGAACAGAATAAACGAACATCAGAAGTAAACTCCAACTGATGGAGCCAGGTGGTGGGGGAGGATGGGGGATGTGAGGA
>PVKE010039724.1:0-14897 GCA_004027555.1 Craseonycteris thonglongyai
ATGTTTGTATCTTCAATTTCACTCAACCTTTCCTCTAGCTGGTCAGCCCTGTTTCCTATGCTGGTCAGTTCTTTTTTCAGCTCTCCCATGATGCCTTTCATTTCAAGGAGTTCCTTTTGGTTCTGCTCTAGCTTCTCAATTTTGTTGGTAAAGTACTCATTTTGCTCAGAAAATTTCTTGTTGAGGTCATTTAACTGTGGCTGGGTACTTTGCCAGCATTGAGTGAGCTCTCTGAGTGTCTTGATTAATGCAGCCCTGAATTCTGTTTCACTTAGATTTGATTCCAAGTGTGCAAGGTCCTTTACTAGAGACTGTCCCTGATCTTCTGGAGGGGCTTTGGATTCTGAGGTGTGCATTATGTTTGATGTGGTTCTTTTTGCTTTACGCATGAGTCTGTTTTCCCTCTGGGGGTTTGCCTATGAGATGGGCTTCTCTTTATTTTTTCTTTTGGGCTCAGTTGTGGGAGGAGGAGATTTTGGGAGAGGGTTGGGGGAAGCAAACAGCTTCTGTGTCCTAGGGCACTTCAGGTTGCTGTCTTAGCTGTTAGATAGCGGGGTAGTAAAGGTGTGGCCAGGGGTGGGGGCATATGAGTAGGAGCTAGGGCGGGCCTGAGACACAATAGCAGATTCCTCTTTCAGCAGGGGGGCTGGTGGTTCAGTGCGGGCAGGGCGCAGGAGCTCTGGTCTTTCTCTCCTCCGGTCTTTCTCTCCTCCGCCTGGCTGCCCCTCCTTCAATAGTATCTGTAAGCCATGCCCGCAGGGCAGCACTTTGATGGGCTGGGGCTTGGCAGAGGCCCTGGTCAGCCGCGCAGTCCCGCACGCAAGCAATGACACCGCGGCAACCCGGTCTGCAGCCCAGTTGCGCGCATGGGCTGCAACGCCCCAGAGGCCCGGTGGACGGGACGCCAAAAGCCCAGTTAAGCACTCGCGAGCAGGCAGCAGTGCTGCCGTGGCCCGGTGGGCAGGGCTCTGAAAGCTGGTCTTGCGCGCTGGCAGCGTCGTTGCGGCGGCCTGATGAGCAGGACCCCAAAAGCCCGATGCATGTACACAGTGATGTGCAGCGGCCCAGTGGGCGGGGCGCTGAAAGCCCAATTGCGCACTTGCACGCTGGTAGCGGTGCCGCAGCGGCCCGGTGGGCGGGGCACCAAAAACCCAGTTGCACACTGGCAGCATCACCTCGGCGGCCTGGTGGGCGGGGCACTGAAAACTCGGGTGCCTGCACGCAGCCGTGCAGCAGCGGCCCAGTGGGCAGGGTGCTGAAAGCCCTGTGCACACTGGCCATAGCTCGGGCAGCAGCCACTCTATGCTCCCGCCTCTGTTCAGACCACCAGATTCACTCCAAGCACGTCCAATGCAGCTATGCCCACTCAAGCCCCAGCCCTCACTCCAAGAGCCCTGTCCTCAGAAGGCGCTCCCTCACAGTCACTCTCCTCCGTAAATCAGGGGTGCTGAGCTGTTGTGGGCCGGTGCCCTGCTCTCACCCCGCCCGCCGGGAAGTGCAGCCGCCCTGCTCCACAGTCCCTGTTCCACTTTAGGCTCCGTGATCTGATTAGGGCACTGCGTGCTGTCCCTTGAGTTGGGATGTTAAATTGTCCACAGTCTTGTGGGGCTTCCACGCTCCCTAGGTCTCGGCTTCCAGCCCGCCCTCAATCCAGCTCCACTTTGACCATAGTCCCCCAATCCCCCTTTGTTTTTGCCAGCCCCGGGCCGCGCTCCGAGTCTCTGTCCCCGAACTGCTGCTTCCCTTTCCCTCTCCCGCTCTCCCCTTTTTTCTCTAACCTTTGAGTGTTGTTCTGCGTTGTGTGGTTCTCTTAGTTGAGGTTTATTCTCAGGGTTTCCCCTGTGGATTCCCCTCTGTTCACAAGGCCCTTCCCAGGCAGTTATCGGCGTGCTCCTCTTATGCCGCCATCTTTATGTTTTTCGAAGATATGTGTTAAGATGGAGGCTGTGTTTGAAAAAGAGTAAAAGAAAAGACCAGCATGTATTTATTTCTAATTGTGAAACTTAATTAAACTTAAGGTATCGAAATAATAACAATAGATTTTTACATAAAAATATGTACAAAGTAAGTAGGAAATAAAAATAAAGGATATAAATGACATATTTATCTTATTGAAAACAACAAATAAATACAAATTTTTGACAGAATAATAGTTTCTGTTTTAATTATATTCTAGAAAAAGTCAATTAAATTATTTGTTTTCATTTTATTGGTGGAAAATAATTCATAGTCTACCTTATAAAGTTGATACTAGAATCAAATGAGAAAATAAGTATTTAAAAAAATTCCTCTGTAAAATATATCACTCCTTAGAAACATGAGAGATTATTTTAATTTTCTGTTCATAAAAGGTAAACAAAAATCATAAACACTAAGAAAAATTTGACTAAAAATTAAGACATCCTATGTGTTTAAATAATGTGGATTAAAGAGTACAATCCTTTTGCAACTATAGGTCAAACATTTGAACTGTGGAGTGGATGAGAAGATATTCACGTATCTCCCTTTAGGAAAAACCTGCTACCCAGATTCAGGAAGTGTTCAGCAAGCAGCCTTTCACTATTAGCTACTTCAGAGATTTTTCTCAGGGGTAGAAACCCACCTTTCCAAAGGACATGACCTTCCTGGGTTTGAGGGTTTGGGTGTCATTCTGTGACTGATACAACGCAGTGTAAATTGAAAAATTTTAGCCCAACTCTGCCAAATCTGAAGGCAAAAATTGTGACAGAATTTTCCACCAGACCTGAATTCAACTTCTTTCTCTGCCCCAAATTATACTCTCCTATCTTTAATGAGTGATAATCTTTACTAAGTAACTTGAACCTAAAAATATACATTATCATTTATATTCAGAGGCCCTGACCAGCTTCTGTTTTCTCAGGTGTTAAGATGGACATGTTTTGCTTAATAATTTATAGTCAAGCTAGCATTGAAGGTTATATTACTAGTGGTAAGTGAAGTACCTGAAGCCCATTGCACATTATAGTGAGATGGTTGTTGACAAATTTACTAGTGACAAATTGGAATCAGATAATAATGGAAGGGAAGCCATTAGAATGTATGAGGGTGTTTGTTATACTCTGTGAAGTCAGGTGTGTTATGGCCTAGTTACGAAACCAGTGTGGAAAATCTAGGATGTTTAAACCTGGGATAAGGTCATCTTAGTGGGTACAGCAAAAGCTTATGGCATCACCAAAACAATTTATTGGTCAATTTAACTAAAAAAATTCAGGGAAAGAATGTCTATCTACTGGCACCACAGGATCTAGGACAAATTATTTTTATGGATTTTTTCTGCTATCTCTATCACTGGCTATCCTATTTTTTTGTATTGATCAGACCTAAAGACAGGATACCCTTGTAACAAGATGACGTCAATAGCTTCAAGAATGCCTCCAATTTTCTCAGGAACACCAACAGAAAATAGAACATCTTTCCTGATGCTTTAATACTTCTGAGTATGAGCATTGAGTCTCATTGCTGACAGGTCTTACTTCAGGTTCATGTTCATTCCATGAACCATTTACTATGGCCAGTGTAATGAAAGGTATAGTTTGATTAGTTCTGAGTAAAATGACAGCCCCTGGTATTAGGCAAAAATTTGCTTTTTCCAAAGAACACTGAATAAGGGAAGGATAGGAGTTCTGACTTCAGGTTTTGTGGTACTAGAAGTTTCAGGCAAGCAAAACAAAAAAAAAAAGAGATGCTTTTAATAACATTCAAATGTTTATTTAAAAAGCAGACATATAGGCCTAAAAATGCTAATATAATATCACTATATGTACTATTGAAAACAGAATGACAATACCAACAAATACTGACTGGTTGACTACATAAGTCATGTTTTCCTTATCCACCTCATACATGACACAGCAGATTATAGAAATGCATCATATATATTTAGTGTATTTATTGTTCTGTGACTTTAAATCTTATCAAGAAATTAAAATACATTTATCTCACAATTTGTATAAAATTATTTACATTAGATTACTTCTGCTTGGGTTGATACATGTCAAAATCATTCAAAAGAAATAATTGTGCTTACACTGACAGAATAATTAATTTTGCTTGTTTTCATCAGTTCACTTTATGAACTAATTTAAAAATGGCTCTATTGTCAAGACACAGTAAAGAAAACATTCAACTTTCAAGATGTTACTTTGTAAATAACTTGATTTTGTTCTAATTATTTTAGCATTACTGTTTTAAGAAAACATTGGTTTGTGTTTAATAGAATTATGGTCTGTTATTATGAGCATGACATTATGTTAACTAAGGGTAGCAATAAAATAGTAATCTAAGTTTTCATATAAATTTTCTCAACAGTTACATTTGGTTACATTTAATAATCTAGAATAAAAGTTATTAAACTATTTTATTGTTATAACTTTTGTAAAAAAATATTTAATCATCCAATGTGTTCAAAACAAGTTAGTATAAATATAACAATAATTAGAATAGTGATATTCATGGAATTTTGCTTCCCAAATTTGTCAGATTTATTTAACATACCAGGAGAAAATTAAACATATGCTGTGATCTCATAAAGCACTTCTGGAGAAAATTACCACATTAGAAGATAACAAAAATACTCACAGGTTTTAAATACTATTATATTTTTGAAACCCAGATGTCATTAGAAAAGTCATAAAGTAAAATGATAAGCAACATCATTGATTTAGAATAAATTATGCCTAACCTAATTAAAACAGAAGTATTATAGAAAATAGAGAATTTGTTACAGAATTCAATATTGACCACTATGCACCAACATAATACATATAGTGCCATAATTTAATTATAATAATAATAAGAAAACATTTATTATGGATTTATATAGAAGTAAATGCTATCTGGTGAACTTTAACTGTCCCACATTTGAAAATTCATCTGTACTGTTTATGGCTGCTTGATCTACAAAAATCAAAAACATAATCATGATAATAAATGACATTTTATATATAGTATTCATTTATATTGTAAAGTTTCTATAGCAGAAGGATTGACAACAGAAGTGGTTCAACCAAATTATAAGTCTATAGAACTTTATAGGAATGCACATTTCAAAGAAAATATATACACTCTTTTCAAAGAATATGTTGGTGTAGAATTCTCATTTGAATCTAGACCTAAATCAATAATAACTCTGTTTCCACAGTAATTTTAAAATTTAACTTTATCATATTTTTATAGGAATAAACATAGTATAGCTAGAATTTTGATACTATCTGTGGTTTCAGGGATCCACTGTAGGTCTTGCAATATATCCTCTGTACATTCCAAACTTATATTTATATATTTATATTCATGTATTTTGAGTAATTTATTTCAAAATACATGGATTTTGACATTTTGGAAAACACGAACACATGTTTTGGTTCAAAGAACAGTCATCACTCTTTCTTCCCTCCCACTCTCATTTTATGTGCTAATTATTGGCTGCCTTTATTATTTTTATTTTCTCCACAGGTTATAAAATTATGAGATGGGACCATGATACAATGATTGGTGAAATATGAACTACAATAAACTTTTTGAGATGAAGCATTTGGGACTTACCAAGATTATTCCCACTTAATAGCAATAGATTTATTTTCCTATTGAATATCTTCAACTTACTGTTCAAAGATACCCAAGTACCCATCTCAATTAAATAAAGCAAAAAATTGTTGCATATACTTCTTACTACATAATTATCAGACATAAACTATGTCTAACTGATTAAATGTTCTTAGCTAAGAAAACCACTCACCCAGTTCACTTTATGTCTGTATTGCCCTGGCAACAAAACTAGACAGAACATTATTAGAAATGAAAATTGCAGATACATATCTATCATGATATTGACAGAAAAATTCTTAACAAAATAAGTAACAATTAAATGTAGCAATATAAAAACAAATAACATGTCATCACCAAATTGTTTTATCTCTGAAACACAAAATTGTTTTTTGTTTTTTTTTATCTTTTCACATTTATAGAGAGAAATTATCTTTTTGTCTTCAGTGCATATTTATTTCTATTTTACTTTTTGACAGATAGAGAGACAGAGACAGAGACAGTTAGAGAACCGAACTGTTGGAACTCCCCAGTTCAGCACGTGGGTCCTGCCTGGGCCGGAGCCGGGATTCGATCCTCGGTCCTCATGGCCTCAAAGCGAGCGCTCAACCCGCTGAGCCGTCCCGGCTTTCCCCACAAAATTGTTTTAAAATGTGGTCAATGTGAACTTGTTTGTCCTAATAGGACTCAGTATTATGGTCTATAATTATTTGATAACAATTAAAAGACTAGAAATGTATACATTTATATGAGTATGAAACAGCTTTTTCAAACATTGAGCATAGTACAGAATTATTATCTCTAGAGTATCTGGAGGAAAGTTATAGAACACAACTCTGCCAGAAATAACTAAAGAAGAACCTAACTATTTTATGGTGTTGAGCTAACATAGTAGGCTTTGGGGGAGGCAGAAACATCTAGTAGTTGTTGAGTAGAGTTCCTCAGAAGAGAAAACTAAGTAAAGAAAGAGCATTAGAAATTTATGTAGGAATCTCTTTGATTTAATATCAATCTGGATGCATTTTGTAAAACCCAATGAGGCCAGTAATATAAAAAATGCAAAAGAGTTTGTGTTTCTGGGGTTTTCGAGACTGAAAAATGACCAGAGTTCAAACAAAAGTTGGTCAGGTTGTAGAGATCTCACTGAGTAAATGAGTAGAAGACTCTAGTAGGACCATATCTTAAAGATATGGTCTAAAATAAGGCTTAAAGTAGACAGTATTAGATGTATCATCTTAAAAACATTTTAGAAACCACAACCAAGTTAATATGCAATTAACTATTCAAACAAATTTGAAAATATTTAAAAGGATTTCAATAAAGTCCAATATTTAACAATACATCCATGATGTCCTCTTCCTGTCATAAATTATTTATAAGCAAGTGGGGTTCATCTAAGGAATATAGGAAGATTCAACATTAGAAATCTAGTCCATGTAATTTACCAAATTAACAGGTTCAAAACACACACACACACAATTGTTCCATTCTTAGATGTAAAAATTGTTTGACAAGATTTAACATTCACAAAATTTTCAGCAAATCAGAAATAACAGGGCTGTGGTAAAATCTGATAAAGGTCACATAAAAAAACTTACTGAAACCACCATACTTAATTATGGAAGACTAAATGCTATCCCTCTAAAATCATGGACTGAATATTTCATTATTTAAGCAAGTAGTTGGACTGAAGATGAATAATCACAATCAAGATTGTATTTGAATTAGCATGAGTAAGCATCTATTTCCAAGCTTTCAAGTTGTGAATGAATTAAAATTTAGTAGCTGATAAAGACTTTTTTCAGTGTAGATATGAAGAGATGGAGAAGTTGGCAGAATCAAGAAGTCAGTGGAGGGGAAGCCGGGACGGCTCAGTGGGTTAAGAGCTCACTTTGCAGCGCCAGGGACCACGGATCGAATCCCAACCCTGGCCCGTGCGAAACCATATGCTGAACTGGGAGCTCCCCCAGTTCAGCTCTCTCTCTATCTCTGTCTCTGTATCTTTCTCTCTGTCAAAAGTAAATAAATAAAAAATATATTAAAAAAAAAGAAGTCAGTGGAGTTAGACAAACAATGAAGCTCAAGTCTAATGAACACAATTACCTTTTTATTATTTTCTGCTTTGTGAACCATGAATGAAGCCTATTAATTTAAAATGATACATCTGTACACACTCAATCAACAGCTACATATTACATGAAGTCTTTAAACTCACCAAAGTCTGAAAATCTGTTTGTGGGGTTCAAAGTCTCCACATGACATGCAGAGCAATCTCCACTAATTAACTACAATTTTTCCATATAAATTTATTCTTTTCTGAAATTTTAAAGAGTCAGATTCAAATAGTGAACTACACGGTCTGACAATGAAGTTTGCAAACTCAATTTAGATAAAGTGCTACATACCTCATTGCTAACTATCATTACTATGGTCACCTTCAAAGTACTCCCCCTGCAAAGCCATGTACTGAGGCCCATGCCTATTCCATCCTTCAAAGCACTTTTGGAACTCTTTCTGGAATGACCATCAGAGCAGTCATTGTATTACTCTTGATGTCCTGAATATCACCAAAATGTCTTCACTTTAATATTTCCCTTATCTTTGGGTAAAGAAAACAGTAATTAGGAGCAGGTCAGATGAGTAGGGAATGTGTACCAACACAGTTATTTGTGATCAGCTAAAAAACTCCCTCACAGACAGTGCCATGAAAGCTGGTGCATTGTCATGATGCAAGAGCCAAGAGTTGGAGAAAAGTTCAGGTCATTTTCATCTAACTTTTTCATGCAGACTTTTCAGCACTTCAAATAATAAACTTGGTAGACTGTCCAGTTGGTATAAGTTCATAATGAACAATCCCTCTCATACATAAAAAAAAGTTAGCAACATTATTTTGACTCTTAATTTTAACTGACTGAATCTTTTTGCTGGTGAATTGACTGACTTCAATTTGTGCACTTTGATGCTTTGGTTCAGGGTCCTTTTGGTATACTCATGTTTCATCGCCAGTGATAGCCTGGCCCAAAACATTGTCTTACCTCCGTAAAAGGTCTTGGCAAACTTTGACTCTCCTTTGCTTTTGTCCATGTGTGAGCTCCTTTAAAACTTCTTTTTCTTTAATTAATTGTTAAGTGTATTGGGGACACATTGGTTGGTAAAAATTACATAGGCTTCAGGTGTACAATTCTGCATTATATCATATCTGTATTGCATTATGTGCTCACAATCCAGAGTCAGTTCTCTTTCCATCACCATATATTTGATGTCCTGTCCCTACTCACCCAACACCCGCGCCCACCTTACCCTCAGGGACAATTTTTGCACACACTCTTCTCATGCTAAGTTTTTTAGTTTATATTTTTCTAATTGTTTATCTATGATTCTCATTGTCAGACAACAATTTTTGTAATGTTTTTTTCAGTTCTGCTCATTACTGACAGCCCTGACCACTCTTCATCAGTGACGCTTTCTCTCTCCTCAAAACAACATTTAATCTATTTGTACATTGCCATTTTCTTCATGGAATTATACTCATAACTTGGGATTAACATGCCAGTGATTTCACTTCTACTCTTGCCAAATCAAACAAGAAATTAAATGTTGCTTTTTTCTTTAATTCAAGCTCCAACATTCTTATGATGGCACAGAAAAACATGCAACAGTAATGAATACCACTCAGCAAGATACCACCACCTGTCAACATGAACACAACTCTGAGATTCTGACATACCAAGGCTACGAAAACTTACCAAGTTTTTTGTACAGTGCTGGCAATGTAAGTAATTGATGGCAAGTTTGCAAACTTGTCAAACTTAGTATTTAGCCTTTTGTATACTATTTATTTTTATCTTAATATTATAATAAAATACCAACATTTGAAAATGTACTTCCTTATATTAGTGTATTGTACAATTAATTATTTTTCTATTTAGTTACTTTTATTATTTGTCTACATAAAAAACAAAATTATGTCAACGCAGTCATCATGTTTAAAAAATTTTTATGATTGTTAAGGTATAATATTCTTGAATATCAATCTACTTCAAAGAACCTAAGTTATCTGAGAAGCTATTACTTTTCAATTCATAATCTCTAAAAGCAAGAATATTTTATAATTTTAAATAATTATATAGCAAATATAATTTTAGGTATAATGTGGTCCAATCTCCTTGTTTCACAAACTAGGACATTGAAACTCAGAGAGAAAAGTTATATTAGCTAATACTCAATAGTTTATATTAATTTTTATGTTACCTAATAACTTATCAGACAGAAAATAGTAACTTGAGAAAAATGTTACAGATTAAAAAATTGACGTAATGAAAGTAAATGTGAATAGTCTCAGAATCAGGAAAAAATAATGTTAATATTTATACATTAATTAAATAATGTCATGAACAGCATTATACTATAGAAATTTATAGTCACAAATTGAACTAAAAATGAGATAATTATCTGACATAAATTAGACAATAAATAATAAATAAAGAAAGTTGTTAAAATGACTATAATATATGAGTATTTATAGGAGAGGCATTCAAGATCAATAAAGTTAGGAATTAGATATTTTAAAATATAGCATATAGCATTTTTCAATTCATAAGCAAATATTCATTTCCCTCCAGGCTTTTAGATTTTCTTTATTAATTAAATGAGAAGCTTTTTAGATTATATTTATAAATTCTATGCCTATAGCTAAGTCATTTCTTTCTTAAGGTGTCACAAGAATCTCTCATGTACTTGACATTTATTGATTTCATATACTTAATGGTTTTCTTTTACGCTATAAATCTATGTCCTGGTCTTATTTCAAAATGGTAATGACTTCTCAATTTTTTTTTTATCTTAAAAAGCATTAACTACAACATTTTAACATTCAAGCTGGACAGAAATATAATTAGATGTAATTTCAATTACTCTCCAATAGATTACCCTTTTACATATGTGTATGTATAGATATACATATACACACAAACATTCTGGAATAGCAGCCTAATATTTAAGAATTAATAAATATCTACTTAACACGAACTTGAAAGTAATAGCAATGAAAATATATACTCATATCTCATGAACCTACACCTGAGCCTACAAACTTCTCACAAATACCAATACTTAACTATGTCATCATTCATACAGCCTTCCAATATCCTCTCCTGATTATGAAGGAATGGGGAGTAAATGTCATAATGAATATTGATACCATTATTTGGTAACTAAACCAAAATGTTTTCTTATGCAACTTGGGGATTTCAGAACCAGATAAAGAACTTAGGAAACTTGGAAAAATTTATTTAAGCATTAGAATAGAAATTATAGTGAGTAGGGAGCAGCTAAGAAACAAGTGGGCTATAATGAAGAAAAATTCTCTAAAATTGTTATTTTTTAATATTTGTAAAATAAAAATTACTTTGAGAGAGGAGTAGAAAAATGGGGTGGGAGAAACTACACAAACATCCAAATACCACTGCAAGTTCTCTTTTCAGTTTCATCATGATGCTAAAGCTTAAGAGTGGTTAGATAGAAATATTTTTGTTTTTTGTTTATTTTAATGCACTTTGTAGATTATATAAAGGAAAATGGACTTATCTCATTGTCACTCAAAGTTTATTGCCTCTTTTACTTCCTTCCCTTTCCTGTCCTGAACCTTATCCTTCATTTTGCTTTTTCAGAGGTTAACATATATTCTTCTACCTTTCCTGTGACCTATGTGGTGAAATTATTACTAAGAAACAAAAACAAAAACAAGAAAGAGAGAAAAGAAAGCTCTAATTTTATTTTCAAATTATAAATAGTACCTCCATTACATACGAATCTTCCTTTCCTTGGAAACAGTCTGTGAATCTGGCATAAAACAAGCAATTTATTAAAAAATGATGAAATAATGAGAATAAATTAAAAATAAGACTAACGTACAGTTATAGTGAATACATTGTTTTTATATTAAAGATAATTTAAATATTTTATTGTGGTACTTATTTATTTTAGGAGTGTCCAATCTTTTGGCTTCTCTGGACCACATTGGAAGAAGATTGTATTGGACCACACATAAAATACACTAACACTTACAGTAGTTGATGAACTAAAAAAAAAAAAAAATTCAAAATTCAAAAAAAATCTCAATGAATTTTAGTTAGGCTGCATTCAAAGCCATCCTGGGCTGCACACAACCTACAGGCCATGGGTTGAACAAGCTTGATTTATTTATTTATCTATAAAAAACTCAACTTTCATTTTCTCTTTGGTAATATATATTTTATTTTTAACAAATAAAAGCTTGTTTTGCTTGTTTGTTTCTTTTAGTCTAGGTAAATAATGTTTTCAATAACATTTAACAAATTAGGAGATATAATCCTAAATTATAAATGTTGCAACTCAAAAGAAAATGACAAGATAAATCATTCAAGATAAGTAAAGTAACTTAATAATACATGACAAAATATAAATTGGCTTTACAGATAGATATAAAGACATAAACAAGCTTGTTATTCTTTTTTCTGATTGAAATTGCATCTCATGCCAAAACAAACAAATAAAAAACAACTACATTATCATTTATAGGGATATTTATCTAAGATAAGCATAAGATATACTTGAAGATACTTTTATTCTTTTATAAATAATTTGATACTAGATCACACAATTCAAATTTAAGCTTCAGCATGGATCTTCCATGCATTTCAGTAAAGCTGATATTTTGACAACATAAGAGCTTATCTGTATTTTATAGTCACTTAATAAAAATTTGAGAATCTGCCACGGCCAAGATTTTTGCCTTTATTAAAGAGATAAATGTTTTATTAAAACTCCCTTTCGGGGACACCAGGATAGCTCAGCAAGTGGAGAACTTGTCTTGCAACTGAGAGGTTTCAGAATTGAATCCTGAACGTGGCCCGTGCAAACCTATATGCTGAACTGTGAAACAACTGGTAACCGCCAAAATAGCAGCAAAGGTTCTTGCCTCTTATGCAGGAGGTCCCCAGTTCAGTTCCCATCTCACACTGCACCACATCCATCTGTGGAATGAAACTATTTCACAACTAATTATGTACAACAATAGAGACTGCTTTGGGACCTCCTCACTTCTCGCTTGCTCGCTCTCTCATCTCCCCTTAAAAAAATTAAATACATCTAAAAAAACTCCCTTTCATCTTCTTAGTTTTACATTCATGTCTGATTCTTCATTTGAATGTAAAGTTCTGCGTGACAGTAATAGCCAACCTGTAAAGTCTAATTTTGTAAATTTCTACAGTGTGCTAAATGCTGTAAGTAGTAATAATTACTGTATATTTCCATGTATAGATACCCCCATGTATGAGACAACTCCTGCTTTTGTAATCCAACAATAAGATATCAATATATGGGTTACTTCTGTTTACCATATAAAATGACCCTCAATTTTTGACCTGACAATTTTAGACAAAAGTATCATCTTATACACAGAAAAATATGATAAGTAATATCCTTAAAATAATATATTTTTAATAAAATTAAATAATTAGATTAAAAAAATGAATTCAATTCAAGTATCTTCTAAAATAATTGGGTTAATTTTATGTCTTCATTTTATTACTAAGTTGTAACGACCAATTAAAATGTGTAATTAATCTGATTTGTTGTTAGAATCACGTAGACATAATTGTAGCTTTTAAATTCACCCATGTTTTAAAATACTAAATTATTTAAAGTAATTTTCTGGATAACAGCATGCCACAGAATGTTGTAGAAAATATTTTTTATCGCTGCCCCAAAATAAAGATTAGGTAAGACTATATATTTAAATTGATCACATTATTCTAATATATATATATATATATATATATATAATGTTTGATCTTGATGGGGCAAAAGCTTTTTCAGAGCAACTTCTTCCTTATACTCATCCCCTACCCCACCCCCACATATCCTGTTTAAAGGTAAGTAATAAGACTGGTCATATAACATATAAATAGTTCCATAAAACAGAAGTCTGTTTTGTAAAGTCTTGGGCGTCAATGTATTCCCAGCTCCCAGAAATGCTTGCTCAATACATATTCGTCAAATGAGTAAGTGGATAAAGAGTTTGCTTTATGTGGTGGGTTCATAATTCATTGGCCAGATGTTAAATAATTTTTAATTATATGTATAAATGCTTTATTTTTAAATATATAAGTTCTAACACATTCAGTATCAATGTTAAGCACTAAGATTATTAGAGTACAGGTTATACAATTATTTGTTTGTTTGTTTTTGATAGAGAGAGAGAGAGTGAGAGAGAAAGTGAAAGAGAAAGGGGAGGGCCCAGGACAATCTCCACAGTTGCACAGCATGTTTTCGATGTAGTTTCACTCCACAGGTGGGTGAAGGACAACACAGGGTAAGTACCAAGCCAGGGGCTTCAGGCATGAAAGGCACACCCCTGCTGGGGGCCTTCTAGATGGGAAGCACACCCCAACAAGAACTGAACCGGGGGCACACCTCAGCTCAGCACATGGGTTCTCAAGGGCCAGGGGGAGGACACAATTCCTGGACCCTGGGGCTATAAGACAAGTGCTTAGCCAGCTGAGCCATCCTGGCATCCCCCCAGATTATACAATTCTTAAAGTATCTTAGTTTGTCCTTCGTGGTTTGCAAGCTTTACAAAAGGATTGTGTCATCGGCTATGGAAAAGATAAGAAGATTCTTAGCTCAGAAATTTTCAGACATAACAATTGTATTCTAATATTTACCATTTATAATCATGAAATGATGAAACAATTAGACAGTTGGCAATTAGGCAACATGGAAACCCAATGGCCAAAAATCTCATGAAACATGGCTATCCACTCATTATTTATGATGTGTTCCCTGCTGCATGCAAAGAGTTTTAAGATGCAGGTGAATAGGAAGTGTCCTTCCCAGCAGATGTAGCTAAAAAGGCTGACAGAATTTTTACAATGTTGCCCACCAGTACAAATAAAATCGAAGCTTATTCCGAAGCAAATGGAATTCTAAAAATAGTGAATTATTAATGTGAGTATACTTAATAAAGCAATTATGTAAAATAATGCAATATACACTTATCCTTCTTGTTTTCTATTTTTAATGCAAGCAATCTTGAATACAATGCTGTCTGGCCCATGTTTTAAATTTCTAGTTTTATTTAACTGTAAAGAAATAAAGACTGAGCCTCATTTGTTGTACTTCTGTATTTATATCTTTAAAAAAATTTTTTATGCTATGATCACAATTACATATTGAAAATCATTCTTCCTTTCTTTTTTTTTAAAAAATATTTATTTACTTATTTTTAATTGTTTTTTGACAGAGAGAGAGAGAGAGAGAGAGAGATACAGAGACAGAGAGAGAACTGAACTGGG
>PVKE010039725.1:0-14896 GCA_004027555.1 Craseonycteris thonglongyai
GTGGACTTGTACATCTGTAAACTGTCTAATTGTTACCAACCAATGTAACCTCATCAAATTTAACAATAAATTAAAAAAAGAAAAAAAAAATACTTGGAAGGTAGTTTGAAAATCAAGTTAGATGCCTCAGTGTTCTGACCTTTGTTCACCTCTCAGACAATTTGATGTTCTCTTGACTAGACACTCCATGAAGCTCTCTTTCCCTTGGCTTCCACAGCAGCCTGCATCTTTCCACCACTCCTCAGTCTTATTTATAGAGCTTTCCTTCCTTCCTTCAAATAGTAGTTTTCCTTAGGAGTTTGTATTCTTTTTTTTTTTAGATATATTTTTATTTATTTTTATTTTTGACAGAGAGATACAGAGACAGAGAGAGAACTGAACTGGGGGAGCTCCCCAGTTCAGCATATGGTTCCGCACGGGCCAGAGCTGGGATTCAATCCGCGGTCCCCGGCGCTGCAGTGAGCGCTTAACCCACTGAGCCATCCCGGCTTCCCCTGTATTCTTAACATACATATTTTTTTGTCTGGTGATTGTTTTCAGAGCTCTGTTAATATGCTGTGACATTGTAGTCATGCCTCTTTCCCAGACTTGTATGTCCAACTATCTAAGGCACTTCAAATTCAACTTGAAGTTTGAACTTACCCAAACTGAAATCCTCATCTTTATCATCCACTTACTCCACTGTTTTATAGCCTCCTGTTTTGCCAATTTATTGGCAAAATTCTACCCATTCTGTCCCCTTACTATTCTTTTTTTCCCTTTATTTGCATGAGTGCTGCTTTGTTTTAGGCTGTCATCCATTTCCAGTGCTCAGCTGGTCTGACTACTTCTAGTGTCACATAAACCCAGTCTGTTCTCCACATCCTGCCACAGGAGTGGTCTTTGCACACAAAAGCTACTTATACATTTGGTGTAGCACCCTCTGCGACAAATACACATGTTTCTCCTGTACTTACCCACCTGTAATAATATTTTGAGGTTAAACCACCTGTTTTTGTTTTATCTCTAGTCTCTCACTTGTCTCCTATTCTCCAACACAGGTGCTGTTCTTCAGCCTTAATAACCTGTGTCTAGTTCCAGTGTTAATCCATGCTTTCTTCTCTGGGCACAGGGCACAGGGCACAGGGCCTTTGCACTTGTCATTCTCTCTACCTCTAGTCTCTTTCCCTGCCCTTTCCCTCTGGTTAACTCTGCTTATTTAAGATTTAGCTCAAGTAATAAGTTAATTCCTTGACTTTTCCACCAATTCTAATTGAAGTTCCTTTGTGTATATTCAGATAGTATCCTGGGTATAGTTCTGCCATGGACTTACTGGGCCATGTTGTAATTATGTCTTTACTTACCTGTCTTTCTCAACTAGAGTACAACTCCTTCAAGTCACGGGTTAGGTCTACTCCAGCACCTGTCACGATTCCTGACAGTAGTTAGATGAGCAACAAATCTTTGTTGAATGAAGTGAATTTTAATGGGTTTATTTTCTTAACACTTGGAACAGGTTGTTTGAGATTACAGATTAATTGTATCAGTGTGGTATATAAGGGGTTGTGGTCAGGGTGCAGGATAGCTCATGTATGACTTTTTTCTATTCAGAGTTCTCTAGGGCCTGCAGATTTCTATTTATGCTTAAATGGATCAAAGAAATAAGATCAAGAAACATAGAATACAACAATAAGAGAGTTTATTCCATTGAACACAGGGAAGCTTCTCTAATTTTTTTTTTAATGATTATTAATTCTAGAAACCAGTATTTATGTTGCTTCATTTTATGCTTCATTATAGCTGCTGTGAGTGCTTTGGCTAAATTTGGGGCTCAGAATGAGAGTCTTCTCCCAAGCATCCTTGTACTCTTACAAAGGTAAAGCAAAGAATGTCTTTTAAAAATAATAACTGCCATATGGATGAATAGAGAGTTCCTCATTGTACTGTATCACACACATTGCAGGGCCTAAGAGTAGAGCTGATGGAATAAGTGAGATCAAATGGCATTTTTGTTTTCTGCTAGTAATTTTGTGTGTATTAAATACTATGAAATTTGACTTTGGATTTCACTTTGCATGATTTTGAGAAAGTGACTTAAATGCATATGCCTCATAATAATAATTATAATAGGGGCCAAATTCAAAGTGATTCACAAAGTAGAGTTGAAAATATCAGCTTTTCATGGTCCCCATGACTCCCAGTTTGATGAGGAAAAGACTTGGCATTAGCAAACAGTCTGTGATCACATCTTGTAATTGAAGCAGAAAAATTACAAGCCAAAGGCTGACTGGTTTAAATGAAACAAATTACCATTTGAGTAGTAACAATGCCTGGATTCTGAGTACTTTCTAATATCCTTGGAAAGTCTAACATTCCTATTTCTTAATAGTAAAGAACTCTCAGGGAAGGGGAGGAGGGGGGAGGGAGAGTTGGGGCGCCAGTGGGGGGGAGAGGTGGGAGTGGACACTGGATATATGGTGATGGAAGGGGCGCTGATTCTGGTTGGTGGGCACATAATGCGATGCATGGGTGATGTGATGTGGACTTGTACATCCGGAAACTATCTAATTGTTACCAATCAATGTCACCCCAATAAATTTAACAACAACAACAAAAAAAGTGATAACAATTTAAGACATTAATCAATTATCATCTTGAACTTTCTGAGGGAAAAATAAATAGGAAAAAAAAAAAGGAACTCTTAAGTCTTTATCAGACTTGTGGATCCAAGAAAAGACTCCAAACTGCTATCTCATGTTATTTGTCCTTCCTGATTATTTTAATGCCAACTTATGTAGCACTTCTGATTCATAATGATATTAATACTATTTCCTTGCCAGTTCAGAGCAGTACCCAAGATTTGTGGAGATTTTAGGATCCACTGTTGTCTGTTGTTGTTGTCTGTTACTGTCTTTTATAATGAAGGTAGTATCAGATGGTCTCATGGTGTCCTCTAGGTATGGTGGTAAAGCTGTTGGCAATCTTTAGGGTACGATCACATGCCTGTTCTGTGTATCCCCTGGACAGGTGTATGATGGATACTGATGATGAAGTTCGGGACAGAGCCACCTTCTATCTGAATGTGCTGCAGCAAAGGCAGATGGCACTGAATGCTACTTATATCTTCAATGGTCAGTAAACCCCAAGGATGTAGACAGATACACTTTATTCCCTAGATAGTCTCTTGCAAGCATATCTCACAATGACATGCACCTGAGCTGACTTCACTAGGCAGAATGCTTGGTTTTTGAATGCACTTCCATGTCTAGGGAAATCTGAAGTATGTAAAAGCCCAAAGAATATTGCTTGTTCCTGGTCTTCCTTGAGCTCCCTCTTGGATGGGTTTACCATTTTTCCCTTTTCTTATGCTATTGTTCCCACTTGGCTAAGTTGATTTTTTTTTCTGGAAGGTACTTACATTTTGTTGAAAATGTTTATGCTCTGCTCCTGTGCTGCTTTGGATGAAATTATAAGGCAGTTTTATATAATAGCCTTTACTTTCAATTAGGTTATGAAGTCTGTGGTTATATTTCTTTCTTCCTTTGGAAAGCTTAGATAAATGTTATATATTGGGCCCATCTGGATTCTAGCATTGACAAGAAGTTATAATACTGAGGTTTCTCTGTTCCATAGGTTTGACAGTCTCTGTACCAGGGATGGAAAAAGCCTTATACCAGTATACACTGGAGCCTTCAGAAAAACCCTTTGACATGAAATCTATTCCTCTTGCTATGGCTCCTGTCTTTGAACAGAAAGCAGGTAAATGGAAACACTTCACTCTCAGTTGTTCTATGTATGAATAGTTTTATACCAGTAAAATATGCTGTTAGCATATTTTGTCTAATACTGCTTTTGTTTGTTTAAATGTCACTATGCTTCTAAATCATTTGGAACTAAGGTATATGCTATTTTTTTTTTAATTAGGGTTTCTTTTTTTCTTTTTTAATTTCTGGTTTTCACATAAAAGCAAGAATATGAAATGTGACCTAGATTGAAAGTGTCTTCTCTTTTTTTAATGTTCAACATTTGAAGTTAGTTGTCAGTTTGTATCTCAGGTTGTAATTGTGCTGTCACCCCCTATTTTTATTTTCCAAAGTTGGTAATTTCTCAGTTTTGTTGCTGGAGGTTTCTCTTTAAAGAATATATGGCACAAGATCATAAAAATTCTCAAGGAATATCTAACTTTAAAATGCAAAACCAAACCAAACCAAACCAAACCAAATGTTTAGTGGTCAGAGCTGACAATGAACAATCTTTTTGACTTTGAACACTTTTTTTTTTTTTGATACTGTACAAGTAAATTTTCCAGTTTTAATCAGGAGAAAATTTGTTATATAAATTGTTCTTCTTTTAAGAGTACTTTTGTACTTCCTGGTCTATTTAAAGCAAATTCTATATTTTTAGGGCTTACTTTATTTCACAAAGTATGCTCAACAAATTTTAATTTGAGTGACCCTCTGAAAAGTGACAGAAGCCTACTGGTGAGATTGAGCAGTAGCTCTTGATATGTCTTCAAGATGTTTCTACCTTCATGTCTTTCTTTGTCTGCATTTTCAACTTGATAGTGGGAGGGAATCTCACTTAATTGCTCATACCTGTCTTTGTAGAAATCACACTTGTGGCTACTAAGCCAGAGAAGTTGGCTCCATCCAGGCAAGACATTTTCCAAGGTATGATTTGGTGGGTAGGAGTAATAGTCTTGCACCCTTGGTATTATAAATATAATGAAGTCTACTACTTTTCACTCACCTTGATGAATTTCAGTGTGGGAAATCTTTGTGTGGCTGAAATTATTTATTGTCATAGGTTATAGTTGCTGGGGTCCACCTGGAGTCCATGGGACTTGCCAATTTCTGGTTATTAACTTACTGAGAATGGTCTTAGTCTGTATCTTGGTTAACAGGGAACTCAAATTCTAACAAATGAATAATTATTTGCTTTTAGTAATTGAGTATATAAACTCTCATAAAAGATTATTTTAGGGGAAGCTGGGATGGCTCAGTGGGTTAGGTGCTCACTTTGCAGCCCCGGGGACCGAGGATCGAATCCCAGCCCTGGCCTGTGTAGACCCATATGCTGAACTGGGGAGTGCCCCCAGTTCATTTCTCACCGGGGCGAGACCCCGGCCCAGTTCCTGTCCTGTGCAGCCCCACCCACCTGTGGAATGAAACTATGTGGAAAAACCAATGATGTGCAACTATGGAGACTGTTCTGGGCCCTCCCCCTTTTCTCTCTCTCTGACTCTGTATCTCTCTCTTTCTCTGTCAAAAACAATAAATAAACCTTAAAAAAACTTTTTTTTACTAGAGTGTTCAACTATAAGCTATGGGAAACTTAAAACATTTTAGGCAGCCAAAATAATGTCTTTCTCTGTCTTCTTATTTTATTTTCTTTCCTTTTCTCTTGATAGAACAATTGGCTGCTATTCCTGAGTTTATGAATCTAGGACCCTTGTTCAAGTCTTCTGAGCCTGTCCAACTTACAGAAGCAGAGACAGAATATTTTGTTCGTTGTGTTAAGCACATGTTTACCAATCACATTGTGTTTCAGGTGAGCTAAGTTCCCTGACCGGCTCCTTTATGGCCTTAGTATGGTTGGAGACTATTCCCTCTCCTTTAGCTTATGATTCTAGATCCTTTTAGAGTGAAGTAATTTGGCAGCATTTCTGATTTTCGTTCCTAACTTTATAATATATGATGGGTTTTAGTTTTCACTAAAAGGACGTAATAAAATGTTTGAAGAAGATAGACTACATAAAGTAAAGCCTATCAAAAAATAATCATTTAATGTCAAGGTACATTAAGGGGGTTGTTCCAAGAACTTGGATTTCAATTTGATTCTTAGAAACTGTCAGACATCTTTCATCTTGTTTAACAGAATTAAATCTCTAGAAAGAGGGAAAAAAAACAATACATAATACAAACCCCAAAATTAATCTCTCAGTTGCCTAAAGAAAATTTTTAGGAGGAGATTTGCAGTGCTTTTGAGAGAGGGGAGGTCTAGTGGGCTCTGGAACTGAGTTGTGTGTTATGGGTGGGAAGGAACAGCTTGCTTGTAAATAGTTCTTATCCTGTATAACTTGGTTCTCTTTGTTGACTTTTCAGTTTGACTGTACCAATACTCTCAATGACCAGCTACTGGAGAAAGTGACAGTGCAGGTGGAACCATCAGATTCCTATGAAGTGCTATGTTGTATCCCAGTCGCCAGCCTCACTTACAATCAGCCGGGAACGTGTTACACTCTTATTCGTCTGCCTGAGGATGACTCTTCAGCAGGTACTAACCCACTGAAGGGAAGAGATGCTTAAGTGATTACTGATGTATTATCACTTGAGCTCTTACACATCTGGACACAGGTTCGAGGTTCAAGAATATGCTTCTTTTCCAGAATTAAATGTAATGATAACGATGGTATACTTATATTTATAACATTAGTTACTGCTGCAGGAATAGTATTTATAACTGTCTCTGAGTAAAATTTGCTGGAAATTTAATCTTAAGAGAAACTGAATGTATAGAGGGGCAGTCCAAAAAAGACCTTCGGCTTTCTGGTGGGACAGTGGAACCACTAATCAGGGTTCATATACCTGATGTCTCCTGTGAAGGCGCATAGCCTTCTCCCCAATGTTTCTTTCCAGGGCATCCTGAGGCCTTTTTATGTAGTAGATCGATGGCATTTTAAAATGTATCATTATTGAGGGTTCTATAGCATATGGCTGGCACCTGAGAGTATGTCTCAGCCTAAAATGTGTCTTAACTGATGATCTTTGTGTATCTGTGTTTGAGAGAAAGGCTTTGTAATTCTCTACTTGACCCATATGCAGTCTCGGGGTTGGGTGGGGGGGTCAGGGGTGGGGTGAGGGAGGTGCTTCGAAGGAGAACCAACTGCTGGTACCCATCAATCGTGTAATATTTACAAATTTGGGGATTTGAGGTCTTCTGACCCATCTCTTGTGAATTTGTTGTACTTGTTCTCTTTTCTTCATTTTTCTATGAGTTCTTTTCTCATAGTCACTGTAGAGTATTCACAATTGGTAACTGGTTTTCACAGAAAGACACACACACGTATTTATGCTTTTAACAATCTTTATTACTAGTACAGGAAAAAACAAATTTTATTACAGAAAAACACAATTTTTACTACCAGTACAGGAAAACATAATTTTTACTAATGAGTACAGGAAAAAACAAAACAAAAAAAACAAAAAAAAAAACCTAGATAAGTTAACAATTAACAAAATATTGGGGAGGGTATAGAGTTATAAGAAATTATAGAAGTACTAGTAAATTGTTATCCCTGGTCCTCGCTCAGTTACATTTGGGGCTTAACCTGCCTTCTTTTAGCCCCCTCTGCACTCCCTTTGTAGATATTGGTTCTGGGAGCCCCTGCCTTCTCTTTTGTGTTGGATTATAGACCAGGCTACTACTCACTTTAGCACGAGGTAGATTCAAGTTGGCACCGTTGCTGGGTCTGAATCCCAGGTTCCCTCTGGCCCCTGGGTGGACTGCATTTTTAACCCACAGCCACCCTGGATCCATAACCCCCGGGTAGGAAGGCACTTTCCTATCTGGCCTCCAATAATTCTCCTTCAAGCATTAGGCCATTTAAATTTCACCTTTCATTACCCTCTTTCTCTCTTTATGAGGTTTCTCTAGTTCCATTCCCTTTTAGCTTCCCTTTCTGTCCTGGTCTGGTTCCCTCTGATAAATCTAAAATATGTCCACCAGCCTAACTTAAGCTGGCTGGACTCATATGGGAAGTTAGTTTTATTTATTCTTGTTCCAGAACAGTATCTGAGCCCATCCTTAATGGAGCCCTGTGGCTTTTGCCATTACCCTAGGAGACTCTGCACTGTCTCATTCTTTTCAAGCAGCCTCCTCTCCATGGTTCATAGTTGCTCCTTCTGTGGCACTTCTCACTAAGCCTCTGTTTTGTTAAGGGATGTTACTTTGCCACTTAATTTCAGAGGACAGCACAATGCTGAACTCACTGCAGAATCAATCTCTTCCCAATTGAGAATCTGAGCTCCTCCATTTTTCCAGGTGCACTTGGATAACTCATAACTCAGGTGCCTCACACCCCAGGGAGTGGTCTTAACAGAATACAATAAACACAGGTTTACAATATCAAGATACATAACACAACAGTATTGAATTACAGACATTACATAGAGTTGAAAACAATAACAGAAAATATTTCAACTAAGAGTAAGTATAGGAGAGATTTTCTCACCCCTCTTACTAAAGGGTTAATTTTTTTTAAAAACAAAGATCTTACAAATTAGCCCAGAGGTTTCAACCTTTGATCTGCTGGCTCTCTGGACTCTTTTGCTTGGTTTGTTGGTATTTTATTTATAAAAATTTGGCATTTGAAGAATTTTCTTTTTTGTTAAAGGATTTGCTGATTGGTGCTAAAAGTCAGTTATAATGTCTTATTGCATCTTGGAGAAAACAACTGGAATTTTGTTTCAATGCTTGGATTTTTAAACAATTGTAATCAGTTGATTTATATTTGACCCACCATATATACCTGCTTAAAAACAAACTCCTTTCTATTCTTTTGTCTTTGTCAGAAATTCTAAAATTTTTAATCAATGGCCAAGCCAAAGTCTTTGCTATGCACGAATAGAAGTGAAATACCAGGGCATAGATGGTAATAAAAATGTCTTCTACCCTTTCCTTCTTTTATGCATTTTCTCATTGCAAATATTCCCAATTTTACCAGTCACCTGAAGATTTGTATATTACCTCTACTTTATCTCATCTCAGAAAATGTATTTTTCTTATAATCACAGAAAAAGACAAATTATATAGATTGTGATTTCCTTCAACTTGAAAGTTGTATGGCCTAATAGAAAGGAATATAGGTTTTGGAGGTAGACAAATTGGAATTAGAATTCTGACTGTTACATACTGGCTGTGTAATCTTAGACAAATTATTTGATCTTTATGAGCCTTTCAGGATTGTTGTAAGGATGAAATGAAATTAAATAAGTAAGGTGATTAGGGTGTTGCCAGACCTAGAGTAAATATTCAATAAATAGATGCTATTAATTGTTTCAATTCTGGAACTATCCACTTTCTTTCTCTCTTTAAAAATCAAGTCTTCCACAATTCAAAAGACACACACCCTCTAACCTCCAGAAAGTTGTTGTCAGTTATTCTTGTATTTGCTGTAGCTTTAAACTTTCCCACTCCCCCTTCCTTTGTAAGTATATGGAAAATCAACACCATCTGAAAAAACTTACTTTTACCCAACATCAAGATATTACCATAACTCCTTTCCTTAAATTATAGGCAATTTATGGAAAGAGGGTAAGTCTCCATTCAGTTACTCGTATGTAATACCTTCTGGCCTCCAACAATTATTCTTCTGCTCAAAATTTTTTTAGAAAAGCCTCCAAGGCAACATTCATTCTTAGTATCTTTTCTCATTTAGCAACTTTTCTTCCTCTGAATATGTCTGCACTAGTAACAATATATATGTGCAACAGTCTACAAATTTTTTCCAACTTTGGACCTATGGAATATCCCTACCTACTTATTTCACTTTTTGTTCCATTACCTAATCAGAACCATCCTAATCACTAAATTACTTTTATTATTGCACTATCAGGCCTTATTGCATCATATTTCTCATTTCACACAATTTCAGCAAATTTAAATAACTCATTTAAAAAGTCTTAGAAAATAGCCTTACCAAGATCAAGGTTAGCGGTACATGAATATGAGTTTCTTTTCTGCTTTTCATCCAGGATGCTGCCTCCCATACAGTTCATAACTCTCATATGTGTACTTTAGTTCCCAATTTCTGCCTTAAACCTCCATCTTAACTTGAGCTGCCATAGGATTCTGATAGATGCTGAACTCTTCACTGAATCTATAGTCTCTGTTCCATAATTTGTTGTTCAGTACTAACATAGTAACTCAGTTAAGTAAAATTTATCTCAGAGTTTTCACTTTGACTCACTTCTATCTATTCACTTGGATCAACATTAATGACCCTTGATAAAACTGCATTCTTTCAAGCTAAGTATATAATTTGAGTTTTAATTCAAATATTTAAAAAAACAGGATAGGTAGAACATTACTATTCAACTCCATTTCCCCCTGCCTTTATCTCTAGAGTTTGTGTCAGTCTGGCCTTTTAAAATTTTGTTTATTTTTTGAGAATTTTTATAAGAATTTATTTGAGCCCAACTGAAGACATATGCCAGGGAGCAAGATCTCAAATTCTCCTGTATCCTTCTAGCCTCAAAAGCACTTTTCCTCCAATTAGACCCATGATGACATTGGCCGGGATTCCCCGTCTGAGACCTCTTTATCTTGTAACCAACCTGTCTTTCATCAAACTCGCTGCAATTTCTAACATTCCCTCTGTACTTTCAACCTGTCTTCCTATCCTATTTCATGTTCCCTTTTCATACCACCACCACCATCATCATCACCCATAATCTGTATTGCTGCTTTTCTCAAATGATAGCATTTCTCCAGAATGCAATATAAACATGGCATATCCATTCATACCCTCTTGTGGCCTTAGAAAATACCTCTGCTGGCTTGTACCACACAGGTTTGGCTCACAGTGTGGCTGCCCTTTGAATGGATTCAGTATGTGAACACGTGTGAACTTCCTCCTTTCCCTACTCATTGCTCAGATCACAGCCAGCCCATTGCATGCATTTTCAGCCCTGGCTGTCAGAAGTGCTAGTGTTAGAAGGCCTGCTGCTGCTCTCCCTTCTGACCACGAACTCACCTCTGCATGACCGTCTCTGCTCCTGAATCTGCCCATTTGGATGTGACTTTTCTGGTAGACTTTTCAGGCGGCCGCCTGACGTTGCTGACGTTTCCTTTAGGAAATGAAGCTCGTGCTCCCTCCATTGCGAACCATTAATTGTGACCCAGTCTAACAGGCAGCACTGTGTATTGTAACCATGATAATGTTCCCAGTAATTCTGAGAAGGATTTAACAGGTAGACTGTCAACTTAATCCCAAGTTCATTTTAACCACTTCTTTCCGTTTTTTTCTCTGCTCATTTTCATTGGAAAAACTTGAACCATGTAAATACCATGTCACCATCTGTAGGATGCATATTTTATCAGTGCTAAATACCATTCTTTCCAAGTCCAATTGATTGTACTGTCCTGTCCTTACTTTATACTTGGCTATACCTCTTCTACAAGTATTCTACATGGTCTATTTTCCCATAAAACAGTGCTTGCCCACAGGTATAACAGACATCACCTACACTTTCTTATTCTCACTAGGAGGCTCCTACTGTCCGGCTTCAATACCCTGCACACAGCCCTTCTTGCTCCCTGAGATCCACCACACCCCCAGGCTGTAGGCTCTTTAGGCCACTTTGCCCTTCTCTGTGATGCCCCTTTACCCACCTGTGCCCTTCTCACAATCAAAAGGGTCTCTCCTCCACGCAGCCTGTCCCGTTCTTGTCCTATTGCAGCCGCACACAACGTTAATCCTGTCAGTCACCTTCTCATGATACCTGAGACTCCACTGTCTCTGTGGCCATGTTGGGTGCCAAGTAAACCTTGCTCAGCCCATCCTCTGCCTTTCCTTCCCTTCTTGTCTCCATGAGACACTCTGCTTCATCTTGGACATCCTCTTCTAACTCCCCTGCTGTCTGCTAGCTGTGCAATAGCTGCACTGTTCTTTTCCTTGACATCTGCTCCCCTCTTGAGCTGCACTCATGCTTCGTCCACTGCTGCTGCTTCATCCGCAGTGTGCTATACTGAATCCAAGAGCTGTCTAAATTTCCCAGTCCACCATTGTGGAGAAGGTCGGTGCTTCTCTGGGCTTGTCTGTGGCCTTTTACCATGTCATGCCTGTGACATGGCTGTCTCCATTTTAATGGGCCACTACCCCTATGCCTCATCCTCCTCTGGCCTCATCGTCCTCTCCCGTGTTCCTCATGAGCATTATGTGCTCTGTGATCCTCTTCCTGCATAGGCTGCTTCATGCCCTTGTCAACCTCTGGGGGCAGAGTTCCTAGATTCCCTAAGTTCACTCCCATTCCAGGTTCTTGACCATTCACTCTTGGCTCAGTGGTTCCCTGATCCTCTCAGCAAGCCTCTCCTACCCTAGCTAAGTGGTGCCATTCACTGTCCTTCCCACTCTTCTGGCCCAGCGGACTGCCTCTCATCCACCATACTCTCCCCATGGTCAAGACCTCTCACCTGCTCTCCAACCTCCTTGGCCTGGTTCCATCATTTCTCCTGCTTTTGCTCTTCTGCTGCATCCATAGCAAAGGACCTGTCCCTTCCTGAGCCATGTGACATTCTCTCAGCTACTTCTAAACCTTCTATATGGGTTCAGTAGTCTTGGCCATGTGCTACCTTCTTGATCCCCACCCACTACTCCCCCCATTTCAGTCCTCATTACCTTAGTCATACTGTACTGCACTGCATGGTCTGCCCACAAACCCATGTTCACATCCTGAGGACCAGGTTATGGTTGCCTCCCAGGACCTGCAAATGTCACTTCCTATAACCTTCCATGTTTCCAATCAGGCCCCTTTGTTGCACACTCCTCTGACAACTCTCAGGGAGCCTTCTCTGATTTTCCTACCTTCTTCCTGTCACCACAGGACTTTTCTCTTCCACAGCCCTCCTTGTCCCTGCGCTGGCCAACTGCACACCCAACACCATTATGTTTAGTTTCCCCTACATAGACTCCTGGGTACCACCATTCATACTTCCATTTCTACTCTCTACCTAGCAGTGACCTCTCTTCCCAGGGATCTCCTTCAGACTTGTCTGTGCTCCCATCTGCCCCTTCCTTCTGCCTGAACATCCCGTATGGTCTTTGCTCACATCCACGTGACCCAACTTCCTTCCTTTGCCACTCCCGTCCCTCTCAGCCTTCTGTGTCAAGCACACTCTTTTCAGAAACGCCATGTTGGTGCTGACCTCCTCCCACTGACGGTGAGTCCCAGGTCACCCCCAGAGGCTTTCGGCTCCAATCATTTGCCTGCTGTCTGCTTTGTCCAGGGTCCTTTCCCTGCCGCGTCTCATGGACTTGACTCCGATGTCTCCGTCTCCCCCAACTCAGACGCATCTGCTCATGCGTCTCCTCTCTGCCCAGCTCTGCCCTCTGCCCTTTCCACCCAGTGAGTCCCCCCGAGGACACATGAGCCCCAAGGTGGCCTATCAGCAGCATCTTTGGGGTGTTTTTGTGTTTGTTTTTGGGATTTTTTGTGTTTGTTTTTGTGTGGAGCAGAGCGCTGCTCCCCCCTCAGCTGTGTTGATAGGCCTCCCTTGGGGTCCATGCCCCCAGCCCGCCCTCGGGTGAAAACACCCCCCACCCCCGGGAGAATCGCTGCTGTGGAAGCCCAGCCTGTCCCCTGGGCTGCACTGCCCCTTGCGCCCCTAGCCTTCTGGCTTCTTTTGGTACTTGCTTCTGACAGATCCCAGCGTTGACCCCCATGCTGACATTGGCCCAGCACTAGCCTCTTGGAACCACTGTATTCCCTCCATATTTACTCTTTATCCCCCAAACGTCCTTAAGCTCAGTCTGCATTAAAATGACGCTTTTTCCACACACATCCCCATCCTGATACCCTTCTTGCTCACCTTTATTTATGACTCTCAGGAGTTGTGACAATATCTTTGGTGCAAATCTGGTCCTTTTCAGCACTTTCCATAAGATACCCGTCCTCATTGGCTCTATGACATGGTCTCCCTGCAGAACTGACCCCTGTGGTCTGTACGCCCCTGTGCTTCCCGCCAGTGGGATCTTTGCTTCCCCCCTTTCCTGCAGCTGCTGTCCTGTGTGCTCTCTGGGGGATCCACTGCTCTTCCCCACCCTCCCCTGCACCTGCCATCATCACCCACCTCAGTGCCCGTGTAATCGTCCAGAAGCTCCGTTAAAGACGACAGTGTTCTCAGAGCCTGGAGTGTGGCGCATGCTCCTCATCCTCACACCAGGCCAGCCCTCCCATCCACCCCCATCAAACCCAACCTGTCCCCTTCCTCCCCCTGCCACTTCTTGCCTTCTCCTACCAGATTCATGGTAAACAGCCTGCTCTGAAAGTTCTATCTTGGCCACAACATTGAATCCTCATGAACATCTGCTGCTCCTCACCCCGCTCGCCCCCTTTATCTGCTCCTCCTCACCTGTGCTGCTGCTTACACGGCCTGGCCCCTCATTTCTGAACTTCCTGTGGTGGGCCCAGCTGAGATCTGCCAAGAGGCATTCCCTGCCACCACCCTCTTCTTTGCTTCCCTGTGGGTGTCCAGCCTGTGTCCCTGCCACTGCGCTCAACTCTCCATTGTCCCTTGGCTGCCTCACGTCACCCTGTCTGTCTCTGGCAGGTGACTCTTCCATCTTGCTGCATCTTGGATATTCTTTCCTGCAAACTTTCCTCATGGGACCCATTTTATTTTTCCCTTGTTGGCTCAGGGACAGCACCTGCGCCTTCTCTAGGGCTCATGCATCTCAAAGCTCCCCAGACTCTGTCCTCTACCTGCATTGGTCATCCCTTCTCCATAGGGGTGTGCTCCCTCGGTGACCTGCTCTCACCATTCACACTTTGTCCACCCCCTCCCCAGGCCCGTTCCTTCTGAAACCACTACTGTCACTCAGGTCCTTCCTCTCGTGAAGCCGCCACCTCCCTTCACGCTCCCTGTTCCTCAGCCTCACCCCGTCTCCCTTCTCTCCTCTCTTCTCTTGGAATGAAGCCCTTGTCCACAGATCATTATAGCCATGGCCGCCCTTCCTTCTCTCTGCCTGCCCTCCCCTCCCCGCTTCCATTTCTCCTCTGTCAGGCTCCGGGACGCACCCCTGCCCATCGCCCTTGACCTCCCACTCTCCGCGGACACTGTCTGGATCTTCCTTCTGCCCTGCTTCCCTCTTGGCCACTGTCCCCTCAAACACCTAGGTGCAGATTTTAAGACCTTC
>PVKE010039726.1:0-14889 GCA_004027555.1 Craseonycteris thonglongyai
GGATTCGATCCTCGGTCCCCGGTGCTGCAAAGTGAATGCTTAACCCACTGAGCCATCCCGGCTTCCCCGAGACATGCCTTCTTGATATTGATTCTGATAGAATAATTTGCTTTAAAATGTTAGCCAAATGAGATATTTCACTGTTGACACTGAGAGCGTTCATTCCTAATGATTTCTAAGCTTTTTTTTTTCTATATAATTAAGTTATAATCTAAGTCTTAGGGGAAAAAATTTTCCAATATGAAATGAGCTTTAATTTCAGCTACAGTACTGTATGACCAGTGCAGAGGTGGCCCTACTCTGAAGAATAGGGTAGGAACAATTTACACTTACTGAGTTCTTCATTCTCTGTTAGATTTCCTGTGTGAATCAATGATGACATTTAAATGTAGAGTTTCTGAATGAGTTTTATCCTCTCCTGCTTCTTAGACAAAAACTAGCTCAAGAACATTGCTTTTTTGTTTGTTTGTTTTTTCATAGATCAGGAATAACAAAATCTGAATGCAATATATACATGACACTTTTACATAGCATTTTATTTTTTCTTAAGAATTGATAACATATTCATTTCTATACTGTTGTATAAAATATGCCCTGTTAGTGACTTCTTTGAACGGATATTATATGTTTGAAGCTAATATGGGAATCAAGGACAGCTGTAGGATGAATCACTCACTGTCAAAATACTGAAAGAGGTACTCCTGCAAAAAATAAAATAATAAAATGATTCTTAATCGATTCATGGTTATCTGACATTCTTCCTGATTTATGTCAAGGTTCTCTGAGGCATACTAACAGGATAAACAAGAAAAAATTAATTTCTTGACATAAGAGGAGAGTCGTTTTAAAGATATGAATGTCCCAGCCATAACTTTTAATCACAAATATTTATAGCCTGAGGTAGAAATTGCTTCAATGTGAATTTTATGTTTTTAAACACAATAGTGTTTATATCATTATACATCATCAATTTTTATTGTTTCAAATATAGAAAAATAAAACTAACTCCTACTTTTAATTACAAACATCTAATTGTTTTATGTTTAATTAAACAATAATTTCTGAGTTGGTTATAGAGTACATTTAGTTATGAAAGTGCCTGAAACTATGTCATTGAGAAGCATAATATAGCTTTAGCTATAAAGTGTCATGGTTGATGAGAAACTCACTGAAAGCCATTCAAAGGACTGCTACATTAACTTTTGTACATGCACACTTTGAATTCATAAATCATTATGGAAAAGTATTTTAACAAATGTGCTGTGGTTTGTATTTAAAAGACTATGTACTTTATAGTTAAAAGCAGTTATGATTCACTCTATTAGCTCATCTGGCTAAGGGGAAGGTGCTCAATAAATACACAACTACAGCATTTAAGAACAGTAAGGTCTGTTGTTTAAATTCAGAGCATCACCTACCTTCCATACGAGGTCAGCAACATCCTTGTAATAAGATCAACTTCACTGAATACATACATATTAAGGGATATTAGGAGGTAAAATAAGTTAATAGAGAATAAAACATCAAAATAGTGTCGCAGTACTGCCTAGTCCCTATGTTTACCAGGATATTTTCACAGGTACCTCAAACTTAGAAAAAAACTCATTTTCTCGCCTTTTCGCCACTCTGCAGGTTATTTCTTTTTTCTTATGCTGTCAGGTAGTTGTGTGGTCGTCTATGCAGCTGTTCAGTTAGTAACCTCAGAGTCAGCCTTAAGCAAGTCTTTTCTCATCTGTCTTATCCTATATCCAAACAAATTTTGATCTCAAATTTGTCTTATACTTCCTGCTCTCAGTGTCTCCCTTCTCTCCTGGATTTCCTGTTCTCATGTCTATTATTCTTTCTTCGGTCCATCCTCCACACTGTGCCGGAGTGAACTTTGGAAACATAGACTCAAATATGTCTCCATAAATATTTGATTATTTTTTCATTTCACAGAATTATGTCCCAAGTTTCTTGGTGTGCTGCTAAAGGGTCTTAAAAGCATTCTCAACTATGTTTTTTAGCCCTGCTACTTGTCTCAATGAGACTTTTTCTGATTTTTTTATATTCCAGCTACCTCTTGCTCTTGTTGCTTCCAGATCTTTGAACATCCCAGTACCACCCCTCTTTTGTTGCCTGATAATATCTATTATTTAAATTGCTTTAATTAATACCTCACACCTACATCTCCTTTAAGAGTTACTGATCTCTTCTTTGTGTACACTTTTATGTGACATCTTTGGATTAATTATCCCTACTGTATAATCATATTGACTTTCCCTTCTGACTGTCCTATATTCAAACAAAATAAATGTCTTATTCAAATTTTTATCTCATAGGATAACCAGATTTTGCCCTGTTTAATACATATTTACTGATTGAGAAATTAACTAGCAATTAGAAAGCCTAGATTGTAATTCTGATGTTATCCTAACTTATTACTGTCATCTAAGGAGGGCACTGAATTTTGTTAAGTGTCTATAGGATGAATGATGGGACAAGATGAGTGGTTCTTACTCTTTCCTAGGTCTTTAATACATTCTAACACTAGTACACATATAGAACCAAACCCATATTGTATTGATTCATATTAAGGAAAATGATCATTTAACAGTTTTTCTGCAAAGTTTGCATACTTTATTTTTAATCCTATTTCATTTCGTGTTAGGGGAATGCTAGTGATTAAGATCAAGGTCTGGTTGAAATGCCAACAAGTTGCAATTAATTCTATACTATATGTGATCAATATAAATAGGTTTTTAATTATTTCTCTTTCTGAGATTTAGTTCTGTTACTGGTTTGGAAAACATGAGGAATTAAAGAAAATAAGTTTGCCTTAGCTTGAAAAATTCCCCACTATTTTAATTTAATTCATTGTCACCTTCCATAAGAAAATTAAATTACATTCATTGCTCCGAAACGTAACACTTGTTTATTAATGATTGATATCTTAAAACTTTGCCCTAGATGTCATTTTACTTTAATTAAATATATATATATATATATGTATCCCAAATGGCATAGACCCTGTCCAAATTAATAACATTGCTATAGTACACTTCTTTGATCTCTTCTGGAAAGTTCAAATACAAATTAGTTTACTTTTTACTATTAACATTATTCTTATTGACTTTAATAAAAGCTCAAAATGAATACATCAAAAGAGAATTCACCCAAATCAACTTTACTATCCAGCATAAATTGGCATTATATATTGTTTTCTAGATGCTGAAGTTAAACACAGAAATGAGAGTACCTAAGATAAAGGAAAAAATGACAAACACCTCTAAGTTCAGCAATAAGTTTCCAGTGTCTGTCAGATTAGAATTTATGACTGTCTGCTATAAATACAGTGAGGAGGTAAATGCAATAAGGGCATGGTTTTGAATAAGGTAATGTCATTTATTTATTCGCCAAAATATCCTTCTGACAACTAGCATTATACAAATCACAGCTGAAATATATTTTACAAAATCCACCCACAAGAAACAGATTCTATTTAATTTTATGTAAATAATATATTATAAAGCTTTTACATTTATTAATATATCTAAATTCAGAGGTTTGCATCAACAGGTACAAATAGTTTAGTTTTGGTATTTAAAAAAAATTTTGTTTTAATGCAATAGAAGAAACCAGTGATTTTGTTAAGCACAGTCGATTTTAACTAAACAAAAATATTTGAAAAGTAACTTGGAAATATCTATTAAAATTTAAACTCAGGTGGCAATAACTCCCCTGGGATTTCAGTAAAAGCGCGCACACACACACACAAACACACACACACACACACACACACACACACACAGGCAGCATTGCTCATAGAGAAGTACAAACATTAAAACTATTTAAACAGTGAGTAGATAAATGGTTGAAAGAATTAATACATCTATGTTATGGAACATTATGTAGCCATGAAGAAGAATGGGTAGAATCTGTATCTTTTGACCAGGATGACACCTATAATATGTGTTTTTAGTAAAAAGTAAAATTGGAGAATAAAGTTTATGTTGTTCTCTCACCTTAGAAAAACTTCAAACAAAACAATTGTTTTTTTATTACTATCTTCAATACAGGAGTTTCAATTCACAGGTCATGGGATTTTTTTTGGAATCAATAAAAATGTCCAATCTGTTATATTCAAATAAGAAAGAAAGAGAAGAAAAGCAATGGAAGAAAGTGAGGAAGAGGAATATGAATATATATATTTGTGTTATATATATATATATATATATATATATATATATATATATATATATATATAGTGAGAGTGTGTGTGTGTGTATATATATGAACTTGGAAAACAATGTGAAATGATATCGATATTACCAAAAATTTTTACCACAGGAAGCTCAGAATTAAATGGAGAGGACACAGGAATTATTAACTTTTTCTATTCATCTCATTTTGCTATAACAAGTACATTTTGTTAAATAAAAAATAAACCCTATTTTGAGTATAAAGAAAGAGAAGGAAAGTTTACTCATTATTTTTGAAAGTCTTTTAGTAGGTAATATCATAGTAGTTGGAGATATTTAGTATTCTCTATTAAACTTTAAACGATCTCAAGAAAAAAAAGAGTATTATAAATAAACCCTGATGGACATGTGATTTACTAAAGTGACTCTTAGATCATCAAGGATGTAAATATAAGGCTCATGCACTTATGATTTAAGGAATTAGTTGTAAAACCATTATTTATAAAGCAAATACTGAAATTTTGCCAATTTCCCATTGAGATTTTATTATAGATTAAAAACAGTGGCTTTGTTTTACAGGAGCAATTATTTTAGCCCACATGAATATTGATTTATTTTAGGACTCTAATTCAATGATTTCTTATATGGTAAGAAGCTATAATCTTCTTTTCTCTGGAACTGGAAATGAAGTCTTATAGAATGTTCATGATGCCTGAGTAATGGATAAAATTCCATATGTAAGTCATTTGGTAGTAATACTAAAATCCTTTTTGTCATTTCCATTAACATTTTTCTAAAACCTTAATTTATCTTCTAAAAGATGCTTTTAAGATGAAAGCATCAGCACTTTGAGCCTATAACCCTAAGTTGTGGTAGTCTGCTCATTATTGGAAAACATTATCTATTTCTCCATAAGGTTATTTCTGGATTTAGCGGGAAATTTTCAACTGCTTGGAAGGACTTGTATCTAGAGCAGTGTAGTTTCTGCAGTATATTTCTTGTCTCTCTTGAACTTGATAATAAGGAAAAATATATTCATCAGGGTCCTTGTCACTTCTGATAATAGCTAAATTAAACAGAAGCCAAATTTTCTCAGTCAACTCCTGATGTCTGCATCCCTATCTCATAGTGAATAAATTCAAGGTTAAGTAGCATTCACCTTGGCTGAGCACTAAAGTTTTAAAAATGAACCAGATATGCTAATAAGTATTAAACATTAGGATCTTTGGAGACAGGCACCTTTTGCAGTTTGTGTGGTATGAAAATTCACACTGGCCAATTTCAAGCTAGCAAATATTGAAAACCAAGTGGCAAATTTCCTAAAATTTGAACAGTCACTCTGCAAATCAATACAAGCCAGCTCCAGCACATGACTAAAGTAAGCCTTAAGATTATTTCCACTTTCCAACTGTGAATCATGCTATTAAGAAGCAAAATGGCAAGCTCTATTGGACCATTGGGTGAGGTGAGAAAACTTGACTCTTGCCAGTGTCACCCACACAACCTGCTCAGTGGCCTTGTACTAACCAAGGTCACTCCACATTTTCAGTGCATATATAGATAGTACTTTAAAGAGTCCTAGAATGTGCCTAGATAATTAAGTGCTCACATAACATGATTATTAATGATAGGATAATGACAAACTATAATTAGTTTGAACAAACCAAAGAAAAGGGAAATCTGGCTACCAATACATTTCTATTTAGTGGTCAACTAAAAATGTGTTTCTATTTGGTTGGCAAACATTTTATACAATATCATGCTCCTGAAACTGAAGCAAACAGGGCAAAATACTCTGTCATACAGATTCTGTAGTTAAGATCATAATTTGCTTTCTCTAATAGAAATCTTTATTTTTACCTTGATTTATTTCATAAAATCCACATGAAGGATCAAGCAAAACCATTGGCTAACCTAAAGAATGGAAACAATTAACAGAAGTACTTAGGAAACAACAAGAAAGGTACTGTAACCAATAAAGTAAAGAAAATAGTTATAATGAATAAAAAATACGTAGCATTTTCTATCTTTATTGTCTTTACACAATTTTTTCTCTTATTTGAAGACCATTTTTCAACACAGTAGCAGACTTATATTCTAATTAAATTATCTTCTTAACATAATTGAACTAAGGACTTATTTTCAATTAAAATAAATTTTTACTCATTATAATGATTGTAATAGTATGTAACAAGTGCCAATCACTATTACTGGTCTCTTAATATATATTATTTCTAATATTTATGGTAAACCTGCAAGGCAACTATTACTTTATTTATGAGTAAGTGGAGGAAATTTGAGTTTGGGGAAATTGACATTTAAAATTACACAATTAATAAATATCATTGCCAGTATCTGAATTCAGGTCTATTTTAATAGCATATGCTATATTTTCCATATTTTAATAAGAGAACTTGTATTTACATTACTGATATTTGCCTTTGCTTATTGGCACTTGATTATCCAAATCCCCCAATAGTCAATGTCGCTTCCAATACAGCATAAAGCTCAAGACATGAAATCCTACAGTGATGGTGTTCATTGCTATGGGATTATCTGTAGTTGCTCAGACAACTGCACAAGGAGCAAACTTCACTCAGTAAAGGGAGTAATATGAGGTACAATCCAAAACTTGGAGTCAACCACAGAAAGTTAACATACTTTTAAACCCTAAAACAAAGGATAAATTCAGCCATGGGTAAAAATTACCTGCCCTGCAGAATAGTCAGAAAATATATAACTTCAGGCATACGTACAAATTAAAGTTTAATAAATTACTCAGGGTATAGCCTTAAGAATATATGACTATGTCCAAATATATGAAGCTATTCAGGCAAATGAGAAATAATGGTTTTAGGAAATGAATTATAATTAGTCATAATAGCCTGACTAGAAACATGATTATTTATTATAATAATTATATTCTATATGTGGGTACACTTGCATTATAATCACTCTTTGTGGGGACTAAAAGGTAGCAAGTATTGAGATTATCTCCAATATTTGGGAGACCAGAAACTATACAGGCAATCTCAAATTATCTCAAACCTCCTCATTTCTATTTTTAAAATTGATCAAAAAAAAGTGCAAACTGAAATGTCCAATATCAGAAATGTTCCTTCTAAATTATTTACAGTGACAATAACTTTAGCATTCCAACAGCGTGAAAGCTTGTTCAGCTAGCTAACTATTCACAATAACACATGCTTTTTAGACATTGTTTCAAATAATCATAGGAGGGAGGCCTTTACTCAGTCCACAAAGACCCTGTTATTCAGCTTTTCACAATTGAGTATGATGTTAACTGTGGGCTTCTCATATATGGCCTTTACTATGTTGAGTTATATTCCTTCTACCCTAATTTGTTTAGTTTTTGTCATGAAAAGACGTTAAATATTGACAGATGTTTTGTTTTGTGTTGCTTTTTCTTTTTTTTTTTTTGCCTCTATTGAAGTCCACATATAATTTTTATCATTCATTTTGTTAATACAATACATCACATTCATTGATTTGCATACAATAAATTGTCCTTGAATCCTAGGAATAAATCCTACTTGGTCATGGCATATTGACCCTTTTAATGTGCTATTGAATTCAGTTTGCTAATATTTGTTGAATACTTTTGTATGTATGTTCATTAAAAATATTGACCTATAATTTTCTTTTTTTGTAGTGTCCTTGTGTGGATTTGGTGTCAGAGTAGTAACTCTGGCCTAATAAAATGAGTTTCAAAGTGTTCCCTCATCTTAAATTTTCAGAATAATTTGATGAGGATTGGAGTTATTTCTTCTTGCTCAGTAGAATTAACCAGCAAAGCCATCTTATCTTGGCCTTTTCTGTGTTGGGAGGTTTTTGATTATGGATTCAATCTTTTTATTCTCAATTAGTCTGCTCAGATTTCCTTCACGTTTTAGCCTTGGTGGTTTTTTACATTTATAGGTCCTTTTTCATGTCTTCTAGCTTATCCAATCTGTTGATATATAATTGTTCACCATAGTCTCTTATGATCCTTTTTGTTCTGTGGTATCTGTGGTAATAACTCCTCTTCAATTTATTATTTTTTTATTTAAGTCTTCTTTTATTTATAGTTAGCCTAATTAAAGATTCATCAATATTGTTTATCTTTTCAGAAATTTAGGTCTTAATTTTACTTATCTTTTCTATTGCTATTATGGTCTCTATTTTATTGATATCTACTCTAATCATTATCATTTTCTTCTATTAACTTTAGGCTTAGTTTGGTTTTCTTTTTCCAGTTTCTTAAGGTACAAAATTAGGTTGTTCATTTGACACCTTCCTTCATTTTTAATGTAGGTATTTATTAGTATGAAATTACTTCTTAGTATGTTTTTGCTGCATTATATTAAGTTTTGGTATATTGTTCCGGTTAAGCTTTAGTTAACTCAGCTAAAATATTTATGTACCATGCATACTTATCTCAAAAGTCTTTTAGGTAAATTAATCATTCTTTAAGATATATATATATATACACACATATATATATATGATATATATGTACAAATATGTGTGTGTGTATATATATGTATATATGTATATATTTAAAGATATAAAAGTATGTGTGTGTGTGTGTGTGTATATATATTTGCTGTATTCATTATTTTTTGTTACAACTATTACTCTCTTTAAATTCCTTTCCTCTTCCTCACGTCCACTCAATGCATTGTCTCTCTGTCTCTCTGTCTGTCTGTCTGTCTGTCTGTCTCTCTCTCTCTCTCTCTCTCTCTGATCTCTCTCTCTCTCTCTCTCTGATCATAATAGATTGAATCTTCTTAATGATTCAGTAAAAACTCCCAAAATCTGTGAAGTGAACCTCTGGTATTGAAGATAGTGATATGAGAGAAATATGAGAATTGATGGTAGAAATTGAAGTTTCAACATAATTGAATGTTGGCTGGTTACGGATTTTCTCTTGATAGCTCTGTCATAGATAGGCCACAGGGAATAGGTTCTGTCTATGTTGAACTGTTATTTGCCACTTACTGTCCAATTTCACCACTCAAATATGGCTTTAAACTTTTTGTGTCCTACATAGTTGAATTTTTGTAACTGTAACCCATGTTGCTACTTAAAATGTAGAACTAGTCCTAAAATTATTCTTTACACCAAGTTTCATGCAGAATTCTGGGCTCTGTCTCTTGAGGCTATGGCTCACCTGGTAGGTGGAGCCTTCCATATGAAGTAATTCTTATTAGCCTGGTCGTCTCCCTCTGTGTTCTTATTTCTCCTGGCACTCACCCTGTTTTCAAGAAGTTAATTGTTACCTCGTGTATGCTTACTATGTAATAATACAACCATGCAGACCTGGGTAGAAAAAAAATTAGATGCCAGTATAGTGCCTAACATAGAGTACAAGTCTGATAAATCTTTAATTGGTGAATGCATGAATCAAGGCAAAATAATTTTCTTTTGTAGATTAGTTTTTTGGAGAAATTTCTAGACCATATCACAGCTAAGGAAGTGGTTATGGCTTAGAAATAAAATGGAGGAAAATGAGGAATGAGAAGCAGGAAAGGACATCAAGCACTGAGTAAATCTTTTGTCATTTTTGTTATTTCTCAACTGACATAGGACACTAGAAACAGACAACTCTTATCTCCAGATGTCCCAGTCTTCTAATAGACCAGTTTTATTGTTTTTTTTCATTCACTCACCCATTTACCCATTTATTTTTTGCAGTGGGGGATGAGGTAGACAGGTATTTTCCAGGAGTCGCACATTTCTGTCTCTATGATTCAGACCCTAAGACACCCTACTGGCTGGCCCATGGCCTTTTGTCCCTCTGTTGGTCTTGTCTTTTCTTTCTTCCTTATCTCCTTTCCTTCAACAACTACTTATTGAAAGTCTACCACTCTTCAGACTATGTTCAAAGTATTGAGATAGATCTATAGACACAATGGGCTAGATTCTTGCTTACAGTAGGGAAAGAAATAATTAAAACAAGTATTTATTTGCACAATTTTACTATAGTGATTCTCAGTATGAAAAATTAGGGTGATGATGGAGGTATCATTGAGTGTTGAGTTAGTTTGGGTGGTCAAGGGAAACCTACCAGAGAAAGTATATTTTGAGACAGAACTTAAAAAGAAAGAGCCACTTGTGTGAAGAGCTTGGACAGAGGGAGAAACACTTTTGAGTAAGGACTGAGCTGGAGGAGGAAGCCCTTGTGGATGAAAGGTAAGGGAGTAAAGGACAGAATAGTGGAAGGTGAGTAGAAAGCAGGTGTGGATCTTCCAGGTCTTGGAGGCCCCTGTATATTCAATGGGAAGCAAATGGATTGGGATAGGTAGCAAAATGCTAAGATCTGATTTGCAGTTAGGCTGCTATGTAGAGAAAGAGTTTTGGGGGAGCAGCAGTAGGAGCAGAGAGATCAGTTAGGGGATAAGGTGAGTGAAGGAGCTTTGGAATTGAGATGATCGGGCCCATCTCTGCCATTTTTGAGCCTGGAACAAGAGGCCAAATGGGTGTTTCTGGCTGGCCAATTCCCTTCCCTTTCTAATCTGGACCCTGGACCCTCTCCTGTTCTATGAGGACCCTCATGCATGCAAATAAACACTATAGCCATTTGGACAGAAATCCCATTGGTTCTTTGTATTTGGGAAGGGGTATAGAAATGGGTTTGTTGCCTATTAGGGTATATGAGCGCTTGGCCCCCAAAATCCCCTACCCAGTAGGGAAGGGTGAAGCTAGAGGTGGGCGATGGTGAACCTAGTAAAGCTGGGAAGCCCTGGAACAGGCACTCTGGGCTATGAGGGAAGTGATAGTAATGTTGAACATGAAAAAAATAGAAAGATATTATACACTTTTTCTAAGGAAATTTGGCAATGGTTGGGACATTAGGGAAAATAGCATATGTCTTTTTAAGAGTGTAACAGAGAAAATAGATGTAAAGTCAGGGGAAACTATGATAAAAATTTATGGTCCACTAATATAACTAAGAAAATCTCTCCTGTGTTCAGTCCCAGATATACTCATATGTTGTGTGGAACTTCTTTGTTATTATAACACTGAAATAAACTGAACTAAACCTCTGCAGTAAAAGTATAATACCATCCAAAATTCAGAGAAACAATCAATAAAATACTTGTATTTAAGTGATATGGAATGGAAGATTAATGAGCCGTTAAAACCAGGTTGAATCTAACCAGATCTGCCTAATTCTCTGAAACTAACTAGACCTCTAAGCAGAGGCAATAGGGTGAAAGTTAAACAGAAAGAAAGGCCAAGAAATAAGTTGTATAGACCTAGTCAATGACTGGGATTCAAAGTGAGGGTCACACTTCCTTTTAGTTCTAGTGGAGCAAGGCAAAACATTCTTCATTTAATTAAAAAAAATAGTTATTAATAACAATACTTGAGGAAGCCGGTATGGTTCAGTGGATTAAGCACTCACTTTGCAGCCCAGGGACTGAGGATCGAATCCCGACCCCGGCCCATGAGTACCCATATGCTGAACTGGGGAGTGCCGTGCCCCCAATTCAGTTCTCACTGGGGTAAGACCCTGGCCCAGTTCCTGCCCTGTGCAGCCCCGTGTCTACCTGTGGAATGAAACTATGTAGAAAAACCAATGATATGCAACTGTGGAGACTGTTCTGGGCCCTTCCCTTTCTCTCTGTTTCTCTCTCTCTCTCTCTCTCTCTCTGTCAAAAACAATAAAAATAAATCTTTAAAAATACTTACTGTCAGGTATGCTGGCCACAGAAAAGTGTAAACAGAATTTACATTATCTTTTCTTTCATGAACTGCCAGTTTAATAGGTCATTGAGAATAGGGGTCTGGGGAAGGGGAGTAGAGAGAGATGAACTTGGATTGAGGTAGAAAGGAGTCAGATGACAAACACCCACTGAGAAAAGAAGTGTGAATGTGTCTGTGGAATGGGCTTGGGATGGGGGAAAGTGGTAATTATTTTTAAATGAATAAATGAATCAATGATTCTGTGGTTTGATTCTGTGATACTAAATTATCAAGGGAAAGCCGGAATGGCTCAGCAGGTTAAGCGCTTGCTTTGCAGCCCCTAAGACCAAGGATCGAATCCTGGCCCCAGCCCATGTGGACCCATATGCTGAACTGGAGTGTGCTTCCCATGTGGGAGGCCCCCAGTTCTGTTCTCACCGCCCCCCTCAGTTAGGGCCCCTTGCTCCAGAGGGTGTGGCTCCCATGTAGGAGGCCCCCAGCCCAGTTCCCACCCTGCACAGCCCCTGCCTATCTGTGTGGAATAAAACCATATCAAAAACTGATGACGTACAACTATGGAGACTGCTCTGAGCCCTCCCCATTCTCTCTCTCTCTCTCTCTCTCTCACTTTGTCTGTGTCAAAAACAATAAAAATAAATCTTTAAAACAAAATTATCAGGCTAAAGCTTCGTGATTCCCTCTTCAGATTGAAGAGTTTAATGCTTGCATTTAAGAGAAAACTACTTGGAGGGTAAGGCTAAAGTATCCTAATTTTGAAAATAACAAAATGCAGAGGTGGGTATAAAAGCACATTACAAAAACTGATCTTGATGATGATAGAAACTATGTGTACAAGTGAAGGGAACAACAGAGACATTTATCAATACTTCCTCCCAGAAAATATGTGTTACAGTTTCTGAGGGAGGTCTATTTTCAGGCTTAATAACATCAAAACAACAAAGCCTCCCAATTCTCCTTCTCAGTTGCATTCTTCAGGATGCTCACTTGCCTTTATATTTATTAGAAAAGCAGTCTTTAAATTAAAGACCTGCAAATAAAATAATGTGTTGAAATATGGGGAAATTTTGAAACTGTTTAGATATGGTAGAGGTTAATGATTTCAGTTATGTCTTAGTAATTACTATCATTGGGTTTCTACTTTTATAGCTTTTTAATTGTGTAAAAATTATAAATCAAAACATAGCCCAAGCTTGAGAAAGATTCTTTATAGTCTAAAATAATTTTATATTGCAATTATCACTATAAACTGATTTGCAGGGGGAAAAAAAGGCATCTTAATGGATTCTTGCTTTATACATATGTGATTAGTATTTTCACTATGATATATTACATTCTCTGTAGCATGCTACAGCGTTCCTCCTAAATAAGTGTTCTACTTTTACTTAAAGAAGGCATTTCAAAGTTTTAACTTTTAAAAGGCTTACCTTGAGGATACAAAATGAGGAATAGGCAGGTCTGGCAAGATCAAGGAACAAAAGAAGTTTGTACTACACTAGACATCAAAATTATCTCTCAGAACTCTTACAGTGAGTGGCTCTTTTCAGGTCAAATAATTCATTTTTGGCCAAATTCATTTGATCCACTCAAATATATTGAGATGGTAGTCATGAACCTCTCCTGCGACCCCCCGTGTGTGTGTGTGCATGCTCCAGTGAATGTGTTGGTATCAAAGGAAAAGACACATCAGAGAGTGTAAACTCAAGCTTTTCTATGTTCAAAGTGTTAACTGACACCTATCTATTTTATAATTTTGAAATGGACATCTCCAAAACACGGCACGGTTTCTTCTGAGGCCCATACTTATTTCTAAGAGGTGTCACTATAATGGGTAAGAGTATGGGCTTGTTTTATTTGTTTATAAGGTAAGACAAAAGGAGAAAATTACAGGTGGGTGGGAAGAAACTAATATATGTTACATCTATACTTCCTGCCAGGCTCTGTATTTAACTCCATCTGAAATTCTACCTGCCTTGTTATTCCAAACAATACAAGGCACATTTCAAATAAGGCCTGCCACTTTTCAACTCTTCACTGTTTAGATGAAGTAACACACCTCCTTGTGTAGCCATTGTTCACACAGCAGACAGAATAGTCATCCATAAAACAATCTAAATATAACACCTACTACATGGAAGGGTTCAACACTTAAAACATATCTTTGGAACAAGATGATTTTAGACAAGCCCCATACCAAGTATATCAGCATGTGTGTTACTTACCTCTGTGTACTTCAGTTCCTTTTGTGTAATGATTTGAAGGATTAGTATATCTGAAATGCTGAGAACAGTGCTACACGTGTGATTTTACTTATCATTAACACTGTTTCTTCGTCCTATTGTCTGTCTTCATCGGATGTCTCACAAACATCTAAACTCAGTGTGTGTCATCTCTCTCCCCTCCTCTCAATCTCCTCCTCCTACTCTCTGTACTAAGTGATGGCTATTACTCAAGTCTGTAATCTTGGTTTTCCAAAACATCCACCCCATCCTTTTAGTCCCTCAGTCCAGCAGTTATACCTCCTAACTTAACAAATGTGTCATCACCTTCAGCCTGCTGCCAGTGCCCAGGGTGGACATGTACTATATCCAGGCATGGCCTCCTGATGACCTCAGTTTCCAACCTGATGGCCTTTCTTGTCCATCCTTCACACTATCACCAGGGGGATCTTTCTGAAGTACATATCAGAAACATACAGTCTTGTTAGTCACCTACTTAGCAATCCCTTCAGTGGGTCTCCGTGTTCTATAGCAGGGGTGGCCAACAAGTCGATCGTGGTCGACTGGTCGATTGCGAGGCCAATTTTGGTGGATCGTCGATCGCTCGCAATGTCTGGGGTGGAATTCCGTGTACCATGGACTTTGAAGCGATTGTAGAAGACAAAACTTTCTAGCAATAGTTTAATGCATTCTGGGAATTTGCCAAGGTCATAAATTCCTAGAATTCTGACAGCCTGACACTGTGATCTCCGCCCACCCAGACAATACATTTTGACTTA
>PVKE010039727.1:0-14888 GCA_004027555.1 Craseonycteris thonglongyai
CTTCCCCTCCCCATTGCCTCTGGCCTCCCCTCCCCCCCCCCGCCCTCTAAGGTGGGGTGACCAGATGTCCCGCTTTTGGCGGGACAGTCCCAATTTTTAGCAATTTGTCCCGTGTCCCGCGGCGTTTTAAAAAAGTCCCAATTTTTGGAAAGAATGCACGACAAGCTAGGGAACGGCGGGGGATAGACCCAATTTTTAATCAAGAACCCCCTTCCCCTCAGTCAATGGTGTCCTGCTTTACCAGTGTTAAAATCTGGCCACCTTACTCTAAGGGTCTCTAGGCTGATGTGATTCCTGAAAATGGAAGCCTGAAATTTTCAGCCTTCAGTATCCGTTCAAAGGCACTGAGCATTTCCGCATATCACGGTTCCCTTTGTCTGGACGTGAGCGCAACAGGGATACGATTCTCAAAATAAAGTTCACTTGTTTTTCCTCGACCATAAATGGGCTGGTAGTAGAACATGCAGGCTACACGGGGAGGGAGGGAACCGCAGCACGGATCTGTCTCCCTCTTCCTTCCAGGCGTGCCCCATGTGAAAGTCCATGTGAATGGATTTCTCACGTACATGCGAGTTTGTTCCTTTCTGAAGGCCCACGATAGCGCATATCGTCCAGCTTTGTGCCCACTGCCCGCCCTGCCCCAGGCACTGGTCCTGGGAGCACACGCTGAGAAGCTCAGCCGGGGAGTCTCAGACCCGGGTGACACCCGAATCACGGGGGTAACCTGGCAAAAGCCGGGCCTGCAGCTGCTGCTGCTGGAACCCCGCACAGTGACAGAGGCGTGGCGCTCAGCACTATCTGCTGCCGCCGCTTCCTCACCGCCCAGCCGGGCGCCTGGCACGGCTGCTGCCTCCTAAGCACTGGGTGGCTGGAGCTCCCTGTAGATGCTGCCAGGTGTTCTCCCCACCACGCCTCTGTTTGGCATCTATAGAATGTGCCACCTCCGGGCCTGGGCCTTCAGCGTCCCCTGCTGCTGCCTTTCGGATCTGCATGGTGGTGGTACCTGGTCCTTTCAGGACTGTGCCCTACACTGTCACATGTGCGGGCTCACAGACCCCTCCACCCCCACCCGGCCCTCTCATAGAAGATCTGGGTCCCTGAGCTCCAACCCGGGTGCCCAATCAGAGGGGACAGCAGGGATCTGTCCCCGCCAGGCCTGGGCTCAACCCCAGAGACCCCCTTCTTCCCCCCCACCACGTGCCTCAGGTCCCGTCCTCCCCCTCTGGGCCTTATCCCTTCATCTGTGACACAGGGTGATACTCCTTCCTTGCCTGACAGTTGTGAGGACAAGAGGTTTATGCAAAGCAGCTGGCTCCGGGGCAGCTCCAGATGGGTGTTTAGTGAACGAGACAGGGCAACGCCCACAGAGCTAGAGGTGCACCAGGCAAGAGCGTGACTGCGGGTGTTCCCGGGAATCGTCGTGGTAAAGCACACTGTGCACTCCAAAGATAATCCCCTTCCAAACGGAAATATAAAATAAAAACTCCTTGCAGAGCGCAGGTCCGGGCAGCTCCTGTCTCCTCCCCGGGTGCCTGTCTCCGCTCCGGGGCCCTGGGTCTGCTGGCTGACAGCGCAGGGGGCGAGCCCTGGTTCCCTCTGCCCGGTCGCACCGCCGCAGTGCCCGGCTGAGGGCCCACACGAGCACTCTCATGGCTGACCTTGGCCCCCTGTCTCCTCTAGAGTGGAAGGGACAAGGAGGCCGTGGACAAGCTGCTCAAGGACCTGGACGCCAATGGAGACGCAGAAGTGGACTTCAACGAGTTCATCGTGTTCGTGGCCGCGCTCACGTCCGCCTGTCACAAGTACTTCCAGCAGGCGGGGTCCAACTGATGCCCTTTGGCCCCGGCTCCCTAGGGGAGCACAGGTCCTGACTTCCAGTCACTTCTCAGGGCTGAGCCCGCGCATGGCCCTCTGATAAATAAAATGTTCATGAAATGATCCTGGTCTCAGGGGAACCGGTTATTTGCTGAAAGCCTGGGTCCCCCTTCCCCCTCCACAAAAGAACTCACTCCTTTGTCACTTCATGCTCATGGCCTGCCCAGTGGAGAGATGACGGAGCAGCAGGTCACTCAGTGCCCACCCCGTGCCCGCCAGCCTCACGGCTCAGGCACAGTCCTTGCTTACATTTCAACAGCACAAAATGAGTGCCACCCTGTAGTGGCTCCAAGGGAGGACTGAGATATTCACCCATCCATTCCGTGATCCAACCGTTCCGTCACTCACGCAGCCACTCATCAAACCTCTTTCTCCCATCTCTCCAAACATTTTTTTCAGGTAACATCTTTTTAATGGCATAATACCATTTTTTCTTTTTTTTCTTGCCACAAAGACCATAAAACACAGTAACAGATTTAGGGAAGCAATAAAGCATAAGTGAGGATTAGACTCACCCTCCCCGTGAACAACAACTGGCCATATCAGCAATGTTCAGTTTTATGAAACTGTCTTTAGAAAGTGACTCAGGTGGGGTCTTGGGTATTAGGTCAATGTGACTTACTTTTGAGATTCCTGCCATTGTAAACATTTTTTTTTTTGACAGAGAGGAAAGGGAGGGCCCAGAGCAGTCTCCATAGTTGCACATCATCAGTTTTCCACACAGTTGCACACCACAGTGCTCCTAGCCTAAGGTGACCAGATTTTAACATTGGTAAAGCGGGACACCATTGACCGGGGGGGAGGGGGTTCTTCATTAAAAATTTGGTCTATCTCCCGCCGTCCCCTAGCTTGTGCATTCTTTCCAAAAATTGGGACTTTTTAAAAACGCCATGGGACGCAGGACAAATTGTTAAAAAGTGGGACTGTCCCACCAAAAGCAGGACGTCTGGTCACCCTATCCTAGCCTGCCAGGACAGTGCCCACTTCTCCCTCGGGACTATCGAGGCAAGCCACCCCTCTTCCGCACACCACGCGTGCTCCCATCCGTGCTATTTCCGGGGCCGTTTCTGGGCAATTCCTTGCTCTCCCTCTTGTCAAAGCCCTGCCCCTTTGAAGCCACCCCAACCTCTCCCTCCACCCCTCCCCCATCTCCTCAATCACTGAGTTTGGAACCTCCTTCCTTTCTCTCTCCCCCAAATTCTGCCATTGTCCTGAGTGCTCACAGGGTGACCTGTTCCACACCAGGGCCTCCTCGGCCCCTGACTTCTCTCCAGTGAGCTGTTCTGACCTTGGCCACCCTGGGATTTTGACACTTTGAAGAGGACAGGTTGTTATTTTGGAGAATTTTTTTCAAGTTGCATGCGTCTGATGTTTCCTTGTGACTATGTCTGAGTTACACATCTTTGGCAAGATGATCACAGGATTGCTGCAAAGTTCTTGTTGCCTCTTATCAGATGGCACGTGCTTTCAGCTTGTCCCATAACTGATCGTGGTCACTTTGATCACTGGAGTAAGAGGGTATTTGAAGAAATGACCCGTTCCAGAGCTGGGGCGAGAAACATCCTGCTGTGTCTAGAACACCTTGTGACATGAAGTAAGGATATGTTCAAAGAATGACCAGGACATAGCAAACGGATGCAGATTCAGCTGCAAATAGCTCCCACTGGCCACATCAAATGCTTCTCCATCATCTAGTTACTCTTTTCACCTTTGTAACTAATAGGCATTTTGTAGTGAGGTGTTTTGAAACTATGTAAATATTCTGTTCCTCATCAAGCATTTATTTCTGTATTCATATTTATGTGAACTCAGGATGTCCCATATAATTCAAAGGGTTGTACTTGTTACTGCCAATATTTGTTCTGATGATCAAATTGTCCCTGATAGTGGGAGCCCATTCAAGCTGGCCTCTGTGTCCCTTTGACATTTCCCCATATATATATTTTTAAGATTTTATTTTATTGTTCTTGACAGAGACAGAGACAGACAGAGAGAAACAGGAGGGCCCAGAGCAGTCTCCGTAGTTGTATGTCATCAGCTTTCGAGGTGGTTTGGTTCCACACAGGCGGGCAGAGCCGCGTAGGGTGGGAACTGGGCTGGGGCCCTCCCGCATGGGAGGCATGCCCCCTTGAACCAGGGGCCAAACTGGGGGAGTGAGAACCGAACTGGGGGCCTCCTTTATGGGAAGCACACCCAGTTCAGCATATGGGTCCACACACGCCAGGGCTGGGATTCAATCCTCAGTCCCCAGGGCTGCAACGCAAGCGCTTAACCCACAGGGCCATATATATATGGCTCCTCCCCATATATATATATATATATATATATATATATATATATATATATATATATATATATATATTTTTTTTTTTTTTTTTTTTTTTTTTTTTTTTTTTTTTTTTTTTTTTTTTTTTTTTTTTTTTTTTTTTTTTTGGTTTGTTTGTGGTTTTGTTTTGTTTTTTAACATTTCCTTGTGTTCTGTCATAACAAGAGGTCTGGATACATCTCACACTTCTCTTGCCCTGGCTCGGGAATGGAACAATTTTCTAGGCAGCCCCGCTTCCCTTTAGTGGAGAATGGCATTTAGAAGCCACGATCTGAGGATTACATGCCGATATCTACAGAGAGCTAGGCGTGCTCCCTGTTCCCAGCCCCTGCCAATGGGCAGAACTAGGGACTACTTGTAAGCATACGCATAGACTGACATAACCACACCCATTCCTAAGCACGGGAAGGCTGTGATGAGCCTCAGGAGGGTGTGTTAGATAAGCTTCACTGATTAGATAAGCTTTATTGAGGCATAAGCAATAGTGCTACTGAAAGTGAGTTCAACGTTAACAAACCAAAAATACATATTAAATAAAATGTCTTCAGGGATGCCAGGATAGTTCAGCAGGTTGAGCGCTTGCCTTGCAACCGCAAGGTCCAATCCCAGCCCCGGCCCTTGCAAACCCATAAGCTGAACTGCGGTGCAAATGGCAACCACCGGGATTCTGAGTCCAAAGCACAGCCAGACACAGCCTCTGGAAACAGAACTTCTGTTTGTGCCTAGGTATTTTATTATAAAAATGTCTCTTTTACATATTAATTCAAAACACGTAGTAGCTTGGCATCACGACCATGTGCTTGTTCTTATCAATTTAGCAATTCTGGAAAATGCCTATGCTATTGCTTTGAGCATCTACTACCGTCCTGTAAGAAGCCTCCTTGGAGCACAGACTGAAAAAGATGAAATAGCTCGTTAATGATGATTTATCCCTGCTCACCTCACCCAGTCTCCCACAACTCCCTCCCACACCCTTAGGTTCCATCCAGCTCGCTGGCCACGCCCCTAGTGCTGCAGGTCACTAAGGTTCTTCTCCCCTTGTTCTGAGCCGCTGATGCCTTCGCTAGTTTCCACTTTCAGAAAAAATAAATAAAAAGCTTTGCGGGGTTGCGCGCTCAGGATGTAGCGCGCGTGCGGGAGCGGGAGCGCACGCGCAGGGAGGCCGAAGGCAGAGACGCGCGTGGTGCGCGCGCGTGAACGAAGGCCGGAAGTAGGACTGCGTGCTGTACGTATGTGCGCGCGCGCGCCCGGAAGCCGGAAGCGTTCCGGCAGCCCAGGCTGTCGCGGGCTATGGACGGTCCCCCGGCCAGCCGCAGCGAAGGCCGGAAGTAAGGCTGCGTGCTGTGCGTATGCGCGCGCGCGCCCGGAAGCCGGAAGCGTTCCGGCAGCCCGGGCTGTCGCGGACTATGGAGGGTCCCCCGGCCAGCCGCAACGAAGGCCGGAAGTAGGGCTGCGTGCTGTGCGTACGCGCGCGCGCGCCCGGAAGCCGGAAGCGTTCCGGCAGCCCGGGCTGTCGCGGGCTATGGCGGGTCTCCCGTCCAGCCGCGGGCCGTCTCGCCAGGGCTCGGCGGAGGAGGCCGATCCCCAGGGCGCCGCCTGGAGCGGGGACAGCGGCAATGTCTCCCAGAGCCACAGCAGCGCCTCGGGGCCATGGGAGGCCGAGGGCCCGGAGCCGGGCGCGCCGGGCCGCGACCTGCCGCTGCTGCACCGCGCCGCCGCGGGCTACGCCTCCAGCCTGCTGCCCGGAGCCGGGGCTCGGCCGGAGGTCGAGGCCCTGGACGCGAGCCTGGAGGACCTGCTCACCAGAGTGGACGAGTTCGTGGGCATGCTGGACATGCTGCGCGGCGACTCCTCCCACGTGGTCAGCGAAGGCGTGCCCCGCATTTACGCGAAGGCCGCCGAGATGCGGCAGGTCTACAGCAAGATCGACCGGCTGGAGGCCTTCGTGGCGATGATCGGCGCCGGCGTGGCCAGGATGGAGGCGCAGGTCGCCCGGGCGGAGGCCGAGCTGGGGACTTTCCCCAGTACGTTCAGAAAGCTGCTGCATACAATTCACGTGCCCTCCATCTTCCACAAGGGGCCCGCCAGCAGGCCCCAGCCCACGGGCTACGAACCCCCCGTCCTGTTTCGGACCGAGGACCACTTTCCCTGTTGCAGCGAGAGACCTCAGAGCTGAGTCGGCCGCACAGCCCTGGGAGTGGACGCTGCCGTCTGAGATGATCTCGAGTGTTAAGTCGATTGAACATCTTGTTAATGGACAGGTGATGTTGGAGAATGCAGTTTTAAAGTTTATGCACGTGCTGTGTCTGTCTGCATTATTTCACGTAGGATTTATGATTTTCTGTGTCTTCCGATCCCAAACTGAAGAAAGTCGGGAAGCCACGTGAATGTATTTAATCCGTGCACTGTAGCAGAACTGTTATTTTTATGGATTTTACAGCTCAAGAAACAGTATTACCTTTTCAAGATTTATATATTTGTATACTCTTAAGCAAAACTACTGAGCCTTTAGAACCTATTATTCAATCCTAATAATGATTAAAGTTTCTATAGCCTACTCTTAAGGTAAATGGTAATTTATTTAACATATTAAATTTTCCACATCATAGATGGTAAACTGGAAGGAAATTATACAACGTATGAAGAATGTATTGATTTATTGCAATTAATTCTGAAGTTGCATTGAAAATTAAGACCTCACAATCTTAGTTTGTCCACAGCAAACATCTATATATGGTTGACAGCATTTGGGTTATAATTTAAACATTAATAAACATTTTAAATTTCTTTGTAAAAGCTTTCCTTCTGAAAATGACTTTACATTTTATTTTTTTGTTTGTTGGAAAATAGACACATTGTTCATAAGATTTTAGGAGTGGAATAATGAAAAGTGGCTTAGAAGTACAGCGATCCCTTGTTTTTCGCGGTTAATGGGGACCAGAGCCTTCCACGAAAGCTGAGAAACCGCAAAGTAGGATTTGCCCCTAGGAATTTTCTCATTGGTCGATGTCGCCCCGGAAACCAATCACGCGCCTTTATGAGAGCCCGTGGTATGGACTCTGAGTCACCTCATCTCTTTGACATGCAGGGATCCTTCTCTCTCGCACATCAACATGAAACAACGCTCCTTTCCGCAATGTGGCTGCCGACGTGGTTGTATTTTTTCATTTTTATTTTTTGATGAATATTTGGCGGAAACCCGCGAAGCACTGAAGCCGCAAAACATGAAGTGCGAAGTGGCGAGGGAACACTGTACCTCCCTTAGAAGGCTAATGTGAAAAACTAGCCTTAGCCACTATTTCACAGCATTCTATGTTTCTCAAAATCAAAAACGATTTAAACAGTTAAACGATTTAACTGTTTAAATCGTTTGTGTGAGGATTTTGTTCTTCCACCTGGGCGACATGGGGTCTTTTTCTTCCCTGGAAAACAAGGTGTTTTATTGTAGCTGTAGACAACATGGCATCTGAAAGACACCCTGCAGATACAAAAGATTTGGATCGGAATCTGTTTTATAAGGTGGTCCTCCAAGATGGTAGACCTCAGACAAGCATACAGCATAGGTCACTTCCATGTCATTTATCTTAGCTCTTTAAGGTTGAAACTGTATTCCCACTTCGCTGTGTATGAAAAACCTGACAATTTTCAACCTTAGCTTTCATGGACCTTCTATGTCACACACACAACATTTTGTATTCAGGTAGTTTCATTGGTTACAAATTAAGGAACTGAATTCAGAAGCTGAATGAACAATGAACTTGCATTTAATAGTTGGCAGCTGCTGGGCACACCTGCAAGTAATTAGTGTATCCCTAGGACAGTCACTGAATACGAAAATAGCTTTCTTACATAACATCTATATTGCTAAAATGGGTTTTAAGCTTGTGGGTAATATTAGAGAGTAGATAGTAATTAGGACAAGTTACGAAAAATTAGAATAATTTGAAAGCTGAGATTTAATATCTATAACAAGACACCCTAAATTCCAGAAAGGATATGTGAACAGTGTGCTATTAAGTAAAACTTTATTAATTAGGAATATAATAATGCTTAGATACTTCCTTTCATTACCTACAAAAATGTAAACTGGGTTGAGAAAATTAAAAGTACAATAACCGGTAAAAGGGTGAAATTCAGCTGAACAGTTTTTAAAGCTAATCTTGTATAGTTTTCTGGCAAAACATTTTTTTTTTAATTCAATACTATTTTTATTAAAATTTATAACTACGTTATATAATGGAGGAATTATTAGTATTTCTAATCTAATACATAAAGTTAATTGCTCTTTTTGTTGTTAAATTTATTGGGGTGACTGGTTGGTGACAATTTCATAGTTTCTAGGTGTACAAGTCTACATGACATCATCTATGCATTGCATTAGGCGCTCACCACCCAGAATCAGCTCTCTTTCCATCACCATATGTTTGAGGCCCCTTCCAACACATTTTTTTTTTTTTGACGTCCCGGTTTAAATGGTAACTTTCATGATTATATGTGCAGCTGATCTCTAAGGGACTTGGGGTTTGAAATTGTCTTGTCAGTCGGTTTTAGTGTGGTTTCTAAATAGAGATTAGTGCGGGGCCTTGTTTGGAACGGGGACTCCAAGCTGGTTTGCATAGCAACAAGACAAATCAGATGAAGGTCATTTGTCTAAGAACGGGGTTGGGGGAGCTGGGCACACCCCTGCTCTCTGGCCCCGACACCTTCAGCCCTGCCTCCCTCCTCTCCCACCCCTGACCAGCTGGAGCATTCAGAGGCCCCTTCTGGATCTTAGAAAACTGGCCCTCCCACCTTTTCATAAGCCAATTAACAAGTTGGAAGGGGAACACCCAGTTGTCATCTTGGGTGACCCCTGTGGACCATCTGCTACTGGGTCGGGAGCACCCCAACTTCCAGGAAGAATAAACACGGATGGGGATGGGGTTTAAGAAAGCTTGAGAGGGGTACCCCAATTGTTCTTTGCTGCCACACCCAAGAGCACAGTGACCACTTGGGGTTCTCCGGGGTCCATGGGACACCCCCTCAGGGCAAGGGCAGCCCCGGTGTCCGGGAGTCAGTTTATGCACACACGTACAATTGGGTACTGAGGAGCTACTGATAGTAGGCACCTTCTGGCTTCTTTTCCCCCAAGCCAGAACTTTGAGGAATGTGAGACCTGGACCGTGTGTGAGAAGGTGCGTCCGTTGTACGAGTGTGAGGTCCTGGCTCCAGACAGCCTGGTGGGAGCCTGCTAAGTACATGCCAGAGGACGGGTCAGCAAAGCCCCTCAAGGGCAGACAGTAAATGGAACTGCAGCCACACGGTGTCACAACTCCTCCACAGACATAAACAAAAGTGCAGGCTCTGTGCAAATACCTGACTTATAAAAACAGGTATTTCTTGACACACAAGGGACAAGCTGAGGAGGGGAACTAATAATGGCCTGGAATGTGAAGTTTTAAACTCATTTGGCTAAATGGCTGTCAGAAGAGGCAGCGGGGAAGGTGAAAAGCATTCCTTCCAAGGGATTTTTCCTGCTACTGCAAGTGAGTCAGAAAGACACACTCAGGATGGCAGGGGGTCCAAGTCGCCAGCTCCCTTTGGATGTGAGACACATCACACGCTAGTAGAGCCCTGGGGTCCTCCCGTCCTGCCCCCACCCCTCACCTGCACCCTCAGCAGGCTGCCCGGCACACTCAGATGCCGGCTGAATGAACGCCTGTCAGACCATTGGAGTGAACGAATGATAGACAAAAACGAGGCGCCGTAAGGAACGGGACACTAAAAGGCAAACAGCAATTCAATCAAGCACTGGCTGGGAAATCGAGCCTCACGGAAGGGCTGAGGGCACAAAGGAAAATCAGCTGCCGCTCTCCCAAGAGCCCGGCAGGCCACTGGGAGGAGAGAAAGTCAGATGCCAACCTCATGCGACCCCAGGTTGGGGGACTGAGCGTGTCACATGGGCACGCATCCCTGTGGCCCCCGCAGGCCTGGTTCTGAACCACGCCTCAGATGTCACGCTGGCCCTTGCAGGACTAGTGCTCTGAAGAGACTTTCACAGGCCAAAAGCTTAAGGACCGTGTGAAAGGTAAGCGTTAACATTTGCTAAAATGCTAAAAAAAAAAAAATAAGTTTTCCCATGTGACTAAAGTGTGAGTCCAGTAATGGAGAAGAAAATCCGTTTCTTTTAGAATGCTGCTTCTTTGTGATCTCCATCCTCAAAGCGGGAGGGGGCAGGAGGAAGGGACTGGGGTGGGGACCCAGGCCCCTCCTGTGGGAGAGTGTGAATCCGTGTGGCTGCAGGAACCGCTTCTGCCCAGCAGGGGCCGCTGGCGGAGCAGGAAAGGCTGCCTGGGAGCCGCAGGCCCAGCCCAGGCTTGGGGACTTAAACGCCAGCATGTGCCCATAAGGGGCCCTGGGCACTGCCGATTCAGGGCTACCTGGCCGTGTGCACCCCGAAAGGCTCACAGTGTGGGGACCACAGATGCATCCCAAGGCATTCTTGCATGGGAGGCGGGGAGGGGAAGAAGGTGGGGATGGCCGTGCCTGGTCTGGCGGGGACAGTAGGTGAGGGACAGGCCCTGAACCGTTTTTACTGTTCTTGTCACTCCTCTCTCTATTGGGAAGGTGCATGCTCACTTCTTGGCTTGTTTGTCTGTCTCCCCAACAAGAGCAAGGAGCATGGCCTTGGTCCATTTTATGCACACCGAATCGGCGGCACCTGGTTCAATGCCACCGCAGGCTCTCCAAGCAGCCCCGGTGAGGGAACAAAAGGGGACCTGGGAGGAGACAGTCGGCAAGGAGACCCCTAGAGGGCGGTCTGACAGGCCTCCTCCTTCTGGCAAAAGCAGAAAACATAGTTGAGTATTTCCTCCGGGAAGAAAAAGACAGACTCCCACTTTCTCTCCGCCCGAAAATCTCCGTCACAATTTCTAGGTTGTGCAAAGGCTCACGGGTGGACTTTCTTACTAGCGTGTCCTTGTGATACTGTGAGTTGAGCTGTGGGAAGGGGTGTCCCTCACGTGAGAAGCAGGAGTTTGGCAGCTGGGTGTCGAGCACCAGCCCTGCTGCATAAGACTGTTCGGGAAGGTATCTAAGTTGGAGATGGAAGTGTTCTTATATATTTTTTTACTGGCTTTTAAAAATTCAATCACTTTTTTAAAAATTGGTGGTGAAATACACATGCACATAAATTTACCATCTTGACCATTTTCCAGTGTCCAGTTCAGTGACGCTAAACTCGTTCATGCTGTTGTGTAACCATCCCCACCTCCACCTCTGGAACCCTATTCATCTTGCAAAATTCAGCCTCTGGCCCCATTACACAATGCCTCCCAGGCCCTGGCAGCTACCATGCTGCAGTCTGTCTTTATGACTTTGACTCCTCTGGGGACCTCCTAGGAATGCAATAATGCAGTATTTGTCCTTCTGTGACTGGCTGATGGCACTTAGCTTAATGTTCTCAGGGTTCAACCATGTTGTAGCAAGGATCAGGATCCCCTTCCTTTTCATGGCTGAGTAATACTCCATTGCACGAATGGACCACATACATTCTAGTCACCCATTCACGTGCTGATGGGCACTTTATTGCTCCGACATTCTGGCTCCTGTGAATAACATTGCTATGAATATGGGAGGTATAAGTATCTCTTTGAGACTCTGCTTTCAATTTTTTGGAGTTGATACCCAGAAGTGAAATCACTGGATCACACGGTAATTCTATTTTCAATTTCTTGAGGTGCTGTCATAGCCGTTTTGCATAGTAGCTGCCCCGTTTGACATCCCCACCAATGGTGCCCAGGGTTCCAATTCTTCCACGTCCTCGCCAATACCTTTTTCGTTTCTTTGCTGTTTTTATAATGGCCATCCGAATGGGTGTGACATATGGTAAAGAGGCAGAGGTTTTTTCAGGGTAGATGATGACAATGATGGAGAAAATGCCAATAGCGATCACAATTGTAGCAGGCAGGCACACACCTGCACATGTCCACATATGCACACACACACACCTGCACATGTCCACATATGCACGCACACACACCTGCACGTGTCCATATATGCATGCACACACACCTGCATGTGTCCACATATGCACACACACACCTGCACGTGTCCACACATGCACACACACACACCTGCACATGTCCATATATGCATGCAAACACACCTGCATATGCTCACACCCACATAAGCACACACATACCTGTACATGTCCACATGTACACCCATACCTGCACATGTCCACACACACCTGCACATGTCCATATATGCATGCACACACATCTGCATATGCTCACACCCACATACGCACACACATATTTGTACATGTCCACGTGTGCACACACACCTGCACGTGCCCACACCCACATATGCATCATGCACACAGCCACACGTGTTCATATATGCACATATGCACACACACGCACAGATTCACCAGGATGGTGACATGCACAGGACGTGGGCAGGCCTGGGTTCCGTCCTGCCCCATATTTACCAGCTCTGAACCTGGCCAGGTTATGCTGCCCTCTGACCCTCTGTTTCTTTATCTGTAGAGCGGGTCACTAAGGGTGCCCACTGCATGGGATTATGAGGGGGTGCCCGCTCAGGTGGCACGGCGAGTGCTATTCTCCAGACACGACCTTTCATTTGGAAATTTAAAAACCTTTTTTCTCTCTTAGGGGAGGGAGGAGGGGGGAAGGAAGAGGGTGTGTGTGTGTGTGTGTGTGTGTTGCCCTGTGTATGACAAGCAGCCTAAGGACTCTAGCTGTAGAGCAGCGCTATCTGCCCTGTAGCTCTGTGTCCAGCCCCACCCCTCCCGGGGCCTCGGGAAGGTCACACAGATGGACGGCCCAGCATGGCCTGTTGCAGGCCAGCCCGGGCCTCCCCTTAATAAAGACCTGTTTCTTCCTGGCCACACTCTTGGCCGGTGACCGAGGGCTCAATGAGCTCTTCTGAGCTCCCGGCCTGGCTGCTCTGCACACACTCGGGCCTTCTGTCTGCCCACGGCTCCTGTGGGGCGCTCACAATGCGGCCCTGTTCTCCCCATGGCCCGGCCGCCAGCTGCTCGGGCCTCGGGAGGAGGCGCTGCCAGTCGCGGGAGGCTCACTGTGCCGGTTTTCAGGAAGACGTGCACGCTGTGTGTGGCCAAAGATGGGCACCTCTTTGTTGGCAGCCCCTTCGAATTAGGGGTGATTTGTTAAGGGCGAAACATGTGTTCAGCCTCCCCCGAGAGCAGGTCTTCCTCTGATCCGCCTGAGCGCCAAGCCCACCCGGCGCTGGGCTCTGCACCCCTGTCTCCTCTGATCATGGGGGCCCCCTCCACCCTCTCCTTCCAGCCTGCATGTCCATAGTTCCTCCCTGGCCCAGAATCTGCCGCCCTGGACCGCTGTCTGTCTCCTGGCCCTGTTTGACTTTCCCATATTTAGCATTTGTCTCTCTAGAGGGTAAGCGCCACAGATCCAAGAGCTGACTGTCTTGCTCCCGCCCGTACCCCAAAGCCCAGCCTGGTGCCTGACTCACCGAAGGCCACAGGCAAGGTTTGTGAATGAGTGAGCAAACCAACCACCCTGTTAAGAAATCACGCTGCGAATCGGGGAAGCCGTGACTCAATGCGTCAGTAACTGAATGAACGCCATCGGGGGGCGCAGGCAGGAGTCCTGGCTTCATCTGTCTTTAATCCCCTGACGTTCCCCACTCACCCCTCAGGCCTTCCCGTGCTGTGTTGGGGCCAGTTTCGTCCCCAGGGTACCCCTTGATCCCTGGACCCGGGCCTGGCACACATCATGGCTCCATGAATGGTGACGGAATGAATAAGCCAAAGCCCTTCACATGACCTCCGGTCACTTTGGGGTTTGTCCTCTCCCCAGACCTGGGCACTGGCTGCTCCCTGGGCCTGAATTCTGCGGCATGCCCCCTGCCCTCAACCTCTTCACATAAGTTTTAGTTCATCTGGTCCCGGCTGGAACAGCCCCCTCCCTGGGGGGGGTGGGCTGCTGCCCCCAGCCCAGCACCCACATGGTTCCTTCTAGCCTCAGGCAGCTCCAGGCTCATTTACTTACTTACACTACAAGGGGTGCACTGCGGGGGCAGGGCCTGTCCTGTCTCATCCACCCCCCAGGTGCCCGCAGTTCTCAGCCCGACGCCAGGCGCGGAGTCCTGGCTCTGGACGTCTCTGGACCATCTCGGGGGCCCCAACAACCCCGGAAGCTGGTGAAGTGTCCCCTTCACAGCGCAGGGCGCTGGGACCAGATCCAGCACGTGCTGAGCCCGAGGTCGCCGAGTGTGAGATGCAGGCACTAGAATCCTGTCCTGCTTAAGCGGCAGGGTTTATCCAGTGGCCACCGGATGCGGAGCTGGAGCGGAAGCCGCCCAGGGCAGCAAACAGGCAATGGAGGAGGCAGCGTTTCCATGCCAGGGGTGGGGGCAGGGGTGTGGAGGAAGGGGTGGTCAGGGAAGGCTGCCTGGAGGAGGGGAGGTGCCTCCCAGATGGAGAAAGGAACTGCCGTTCAGCGGGGGGGGGGGGGGGGGGGGGGGGGGGGGGGGGGGGGGGGGGGGGGGGGGGGGGGGGGGGGGGGGGGGGGGGGGGGGGGGGGGGGGGGGGGGGGGGGGGGGGGGGGGGGGGGGGGGGGGGGGGGGGGGGGGGGGGGGGGGGGGGGGGGGGGGGGGGGGGGGGGGGGGGGGGGGGGGGGGGGGGGGGGGGGGGGGGGGG
>PVKE010039728.1:0-14894 GCA_004027555.1 Craseonycteris thonglongyai
AAGATTTATTTTATTGTTAAATTTATTGTGGGTGACCTTGGTTGGTAACAGTTACAGAGGTTCCAGGTGTACAACTCTACATTACATTGTCTATGCATTGCATTATGTGTTCACCAACCAGAATCAGCTCTCCTTCCATCACCATATATTTGATGCCCCCTCCCTACTCTGTCCCCCCACAGTCTCCCACCCACTTTCCCCTTTACCCTAAGGTAACCACCTAACTATTGACTGCGTCCATGAGTTTTTGCTTCTTTGTTACTTTCAGTTTTATTATTTTATTTTAATTTAATTTAATTTTACTTTTGAGAGAGAGAGAAAGGGAGGGCCCAGAGCAGCCTCCATAGTTGTACATCATTAGTTGTGACATGGTTTCATTTCACACAGGTGGATGTGGGTCCACGTGGGGCAGGAATTGAACCAGGGGCCTCCCACATGGGAGGCAAGAATCCTCACCACAGTGCCAACATGGCAGTTATGAGTTGCACTGCAGTTCAGCATATGGGTCTGCACAGATTAGGTCTGGGATTCAAACCCCAGACCTCATGATTATGAGATAAGTGCTCAACCGCTGAGCTATCCTGGCATCCCCAGAGCAACATATATAGATTTTTAATTTCATTGTTAAATTTATTGGGGTGACATTGTTTGGCAACAATTAGATAGTTTTCAGATATACAAGTTCACATGAGCAACATATTTTTAACTTTCATGAATCCTTGTTGGCAGAGATATATGTGTGTGTTGTAAGTCAAGTCACTGTTGCACTTCAAGGCTTGCTTTCATTTCTTGCCAGGATATCACTCTCTTTTTGGTTAGATGTGTTATATTTATAGAATTTGTTGCTTGCTGTTCTGTTGGATATAATGTTTTACCAAGCCAAGAATATCAGTGGTTAATCCCAGTAGTTTTACCTCCAGTTGTGAAAGAGTAATTGTTTGTCCAGTACTATAAACTCCATATTAGTCTGTGTTAAAAAAAAGGATAATGATTAGAAATGTGCCATAATTTTCTGGTAAAGTCCCTACTAGCTGTTCTCAGTTGAAAGTGATCATCAGACTCTCTTGGCCCACTCCAAGAACTTCTGTAGGCCTGGGGTCAAGAACTGCTTTCCACTTGGTTCTGATTATATCTCTGGTTAAGAATACTGATCTTCACTAGTGACTTGTTTCAGCCCTTCAACAGGGTAGTATTTATTAGTTTTATTTTTATATTCTAATAGAAACCACCTTAATCAAGCAAATCTAATCACGAAATAGAAGCCATTCATTCATATCATTCATATTGGGCATATACCATATTTAAGTACTGCATTCCATAAAGTGGAAGAGGGGACAGTGGGAAGGTTGCCAGATGAAATACAAGCTACCCAGTTAAATTTGAATTTTAAATAAGTAATGAAGAAGTTTTTAGTATAATAACTATGTCCCAAATATTGCACAAGGCATACTCATACTAAAAAATATTCATTGCTTATCTGGAATTCAAATTAAACTAGGCATCCTTATCTCAATTTGCTAAACCTGGCAGCTCCTTTGTGTGGATATTGGGGAGGGAATTGTCACTGAATGTAGCAGAGTAGAATTTAAGAGTGATCTGTGAAGGCAGGTGCTTGATGCATGGTGGCTGCTTGATAAATATTTGTGGAAGAAAGGAAAAAAGAGATATGGAGGAAGGAAAAAAGGAAAGGAAAATGATAGACAATGGCCACAACACAATGCAGGCATCATAAATGGTACCAGGTCCTTTGAGAGATCAAAGGAGGAAACACAAGTATCCACTAGAGAGGAAGACATTTGAGTGGTACCTCAAAAATTTCTCCAGATAAAGATGGAAGAGGAAAGCACATTAGTTAAAAGGAATAGCATGAGGTAAAGTTGTGTGAAAGTGGTGGGATGAGGAGTTGGGAGGTATTTGGGATCAGATCCTACAGTGTGTAAGAAAAACTAGGCAAGAAGGCAGTAATCCAGAGAATATTAGAGAGCCTAACATGCTATCATTTGGAGCTCATTCAATGGCTAGAGGGGAGATACATAAGATATGAGTATATTATTTCTTATTATGATCAGAGATGTAGAATTTAATTTTTTTCTTTTGCTACATGACAGGTGTCAGGCTATCTATAAAGTTATTTTTATGAAACCCAAACTCCAAAGATGACATTATATATAAATAAAAGTGGCATAGTCACTTTAGTGAAAGAGTAATAGTAAACACAAGAGGAGGAAAAGATACTCTATCAGGTCTGGTCACAGTGAAGGATCTTAGTATTTTTAGGATCCAAACTTAGTAGACATAATGGCAAATGGCAATTCCAGTTGTATATTCATTCACTTAAGAAATACTTGCCTCGAGACTTGGATGTACCTGAGGTATGCAATGTTACCAAATGAACTAAGAATACTTAAAATTAAGATAGAGGTAAGAAGTTGGAGTCTTAATTTTAGAAGGTGAATTTCTTAAAGACTAAATTTAGTGGTATGAAAAAAGATCTAAAGCAAGTTTCAACTGAATGAAATGAAAACACAAACATAAATGTATATATCATAATTTTGATTTAAACCACAGGGAAATGTTAGAAAGTTATAGCTTCCAGAATATAATCAGATAGCCGGGCCTTTAAAAAGGAAAATGTAAAAATATGAAGTTAAGAAAGAGCTTAAAAGCAGGCATCTGATACTGGGACATCTGCCCAAGTTGTCTTCATGGGGCAGGTAAGAAGGTAAATATTTAAAATTTTAAAGGGTAGATATGGTGCTTTTGTTGTTGATTTTCATTTTGTAACATTATTTTTATTTATATACCTTGATGAGCTTGGGTGCTCTTCAATGTGTGCCAAAACAGGGCATCCTGCCCATTTCTTTGATTTTCCAGAACGAATTCCTGCTGATGGAGTTTCTGCCATTTATCATGGAAGACTCACAATGCATAGAAATTTTAGTCCCCAAAGGACACAGCTGAGACAACTCACAACTATATTATTGAAAACTTTCATGTGAACTGTACATTTCAAATGGCTCACGTTAGTTTTCTGATTAACGTGAAATTGTGAATTTGGATATCTTATTAAAATTTTCTTGTTTAGTGTTAGACCTGCCTTCTCTTTCCAACCCATGGATGGTCTGGGCTGTTTTTTTTGTTTGTTTGTTTGTTTTTTTGTTACCACAAAGAATTTCCTGTACTCTTCTGGGAATCATCTAGGGAGTCTTTGTGGTTTTTTTTTCTTTCATTATATAACACTTCAGAATTGGAGCAGTTTGAGGTGATGACAAATGTGTGACCACAGAAATAAAAGGCAAAGCAGAATAGAGGTGAAGTTCACTGGAGATGAACAATTCAAAGATCATTTATGTCACACAGAATAATGGCTAGGCTAGGGGGAGAGAGATGGACAGTGGAGGCACAGGTGCTTAAACCTTTATTAGATAAGGGCCATAGAGGAAAAACTGTGACCTAGCAAGGCTGTTTTTTTTTTGTTTTTTTTTTTGTGTGTGTGTGAATGAAGTCAACATAAATAAAACACAGTTAACATAAATAACGAATAGTTCATTTTTGGAGGGAAAAAATAATGAATAGGAAACAGCAAAACAAAAATTATTTGCTAAAGAAGAATAATGGTGAGTTTTTACTGAGTGATATTTTCCTATACTTTCTAAAATTAATATTTTTATATCCTAAGAATAAAAATCAGTAAACATGAGAGAAAAAAAGTACTTGAAAAATGAAATAAAGCATGAACATTGGTATATAGTTACTTCATATAGTCCATGAACTGGAACTCGAGTAGTCCTGCATTTAAAGTTATTTGGAATCATGAGAAAAGTTTAATGTCAATTAGTTTATCAAATTTGATATCATAAATGACTTCCAGTCTAAAAGATAAATACCGGTATGTAGAAAACAAATATAGAGTACTGAGAAGAAAAATGTGTCATATTTCTGAGAGGTCCTACATTGTGAAATGATCTTAAACTGAACATTAAATTAAGATTTTGATGACATTTGATGATTATTTGTGGGGGAGGGAAGCATTGCTCATTAGCATAAAATTCACTGGTTATAGATGAAATTTCACAAGAAATTCATTGACATGTGTGGTAGAGTTATGCCTAATCTATTCATAATACTCCTCTTGTGGAATTCTTATTACTTTATTTTATTTTATTTTTGATCTGCCCTCCCTCCTCTACCTCCCGACTCCCTGCTCTACCTCCCCCTCTCCACTTACCCTCTGGTAACCACTAAACTGTTATCTGTCTATGCATTTTTGTTTCTTTGTCTTGTAGGTTTGTTGTTTCAGTTTTATATCCCACACATGAGCAGTCATATGGTTCGTGACATTTTCTGTCTGACTTATTTTGCTCAGCATGATGATCTCAAGGTCTATCCATGTTGTCACAAATGGCAGTACGGTATTTCATCTTTTCTTATGGCCAAGTAACATTTCATTGTGTTTATGTACCACATCTTCTTTATCCAGTCCTCTGTTGAAGGACACTTTGGTTTCCATATCTTGCCCACAATGAATAATCCTGCAGTGAGCATTGGGGTACATATATCTTTGCAGAAAAAGTTTTTGATTTTTTTTGGGTAGATACCCAAAAGAGAGATTATTAGGTCATATGGTAACTCTATTCCTAGTTTTTTGAGGAACCTCCATATTATTTTCCATAAGGTCTGTACCAACTTATCAATATATTCCTACCAGCAGTGTATGAGGGTTCCTTTTTTTCCTCAACCTCTCCAACACTTGTTATTATTTGTCTTGTTGATGATAGCCGTTCTGATAGGTGCAAGGTGATATCTCATTGTGGCTTTGATTTGCATTTCCCTCGTAGCTGGTGATGTTGAACATTTTTTCATCTATCTGTTAGCTGTTTGTATGTCTTCTTGGGAGAAGTGTCTGTTCAGGTCCTATACCCATTTTTTAATTGGTTTGTTTGTTTGTTTTTTTGTTAGTTGTGAGTTCTTTATATATTTTAGATATTAGCCCCTTATCAGAAGCATTATTTAAAAATATCTTCTCCCATTCAGTTAGTTGCCTCTTTATTTTGTTCATAGTTTGTTTTGCTGTGCACAAGCTTTGTAGTTTGATGTAATCCCATTCATTTTGTTTTTGCTTTTACTTGCCTTGCTTTTGAGGTCAAATTCATAAATTTCTCCCTGAATCCAAAGTCCATAAGTTTATTACCTCTGCTTTCTTTTATGCATTTTATTGTGTTGGGTCTTATGTCTAGGTCTTTGATTCATTTTGAGTTAATTTTGGTATATATTGATAGGTTGCAGCCCAGATTTATTTTTTTTGCATGAGATTTTCCAATTTTTCCAGCATCATTTATTGAAGAGGCTTTATTTTCTCCAAAGTAGCTCCTTTGTAAAAATTAACCACATATATGTGGGTTTATTATGGGGTTTCAATTCTGTTCAATTGATCTTTGTGTCTGTTTCTCTGCCAATATCATGCTGTTTTGATTATTGTCACTTTGTAGGATAGATTAAAGACTGGGATTGTGATGCCTCCAGACTTGTTCTTTTTTTGCAGGATAGCTTTGGCTATTTGGGGTCTTTTGTAATTCTATACAAATGTGATGATTTTTTATCTATTACTTAAAAGAATGTCTATGGGATTTTAATGGGAATTGCATTAAATTTGTATATTGCTTTGGGTAATATGGCCATTTTAACTATGTTGATTCTTCCAATACATGAACACAGAATCTTTCCATTTTTTTTTTTGTCTTCTTCAATTTCTTTTAATAATGTCTTACAGTTTTCAGTGTATAAGTCCTTTGCATCTTTTGTTCATTTTATTCCTAGGTATGTTATTCTTTTTGTTGTGATTGCAATAGATGTTTTTTTTTTGTTTGTTTCTTTTTCTTATGTTTTATTGTTAGTATATAGGAATGCAGTGGATTTTTGTACATTGATTTGTGTCCTTCAACTTCACTGCATTCATTTATTGTTTCTAATAGCTTTTTGGTGGAGTCCTTAGGGTTCTCTATGTAAAGAATCATGTCATCTGCAAAAAATGATAATTTGACTTCTTCACTCCTAATTTGGATGCCTTTGATTTCTTTCTCTTGTCTAATTGCTCTGTCTAGGACTTACAGTACTATGTTTAGTAACAGTGGTGACAAGGGGTCATTCCCGTCTAGTTTCTGATTTTAAAGGCAAAGGTTTCAGTTTTTCACCATTCAATATAATATTAACTGAGGGTTTGTCATATATGACCTTTATTATGTTGAGGTACTTTCCTTCTATACCCATTTTATTTACCGTTTTAATCATAAATAGATGTTGTATCTTATTAAATATTTTTTCTGCATCAAATGATATCACATGGTTTTTATTTTGTTATGTGGTATATCACATTGATCGATTTGCTTATGTTGAACCATCCTTGGGCCCTTGGAATAAACCCCACTTGGTTGTAATATAATCTTTTAAATACTGTATTTTCTGGCGTATAAGACAACTGGGTGTATAAGATGACCCCCTAATTTTACAGTTAAAACATAGGTTTAGGCCTATATTCGCTGTATAAGACTACCCCCCACTTCTGAGGCTGTAGTCTTATACAGTGAATATAGGCCTAAACCTATGTTTTAACTGTAAAATTAGGGGATCGTCTTATACGCCCGGTCGTCTTATACACCGGAAAGTACGGTATATTGTTGCATTCAGTTTGATGGTATTTTGTCTAGGATTTTTGTATTTGTATTCATTAAAGATTCGGTCTGTAGTTTTCTTTTTTTTCTCTCTCTCTCTGTGTTTTATCCTTACTGGGTTTTGGAATCACGGTATGTTTGCTTTGTAAAACAAGTTAGGAAGTATTGCCTCTTCTTCAATTTTTTGGAAGAGTTTGAGGAAGACAGGTATTACATTCTCTGAGTGTTTGCTAGTATTCACTAGTGAAGCTATCTGGTCCTGGAGTTTTGCTTTTGAGGAGGTTTTAGATGATTGTTTTGATTGGAAGAGCATCTTTATCATCTCTATTTTCTTTCATGATGGCTGGCAGCTCCTCTCTGTACTTCTGTTGTATTTTGCCTGTAACACTGCCACCTCTCCTTCACTTAAGCAATTTGTTTCTGCAATACTGTGAGTTACAATTCAGTGTAAACTGTGAAAAATAATAGTATTTACTTCTTAACTGGAAAACCCAGGTTCAAGATCTTTTTCTGTCATTTGTTAGGGAGTGACCTTAGACATATTACTTAACCACTTTGAGCATTTTTTTTATATCCATAAACTGAATATTTATATATATGCATTATCTGCTTCATGGGATTATTGAAGATGAAATGAGAAAATGTACATGAAAGCATGTCCTAGGGCAATGATGATTACGATGATGATTATTATTTGAAAGCTTAGTGGGTAAGCCAGTTCTTTCCATCTAGAAAAATGTAAGATTTATATTCAAAGTCTGACTGAACAGAAATCAGTGCTAACTTGTTTATTTGAATTTTTATAATGAAATACAAATGCAAGATAGTTGGAATTCCTGGAAAAGCTCCTGGCTATTGAATAAATCTTACATATTTCAAAAACTGTCACAGTATAAGTATTTGTAAAGAGACACATAATGGTTCCTGAAAATACCTGAAATGCCCATGCTTTTATAGATATGTAAGTGTGCAATTTGTTTTAAATGTCTAATCTTGAATGATTAAATAATTTGCATACTGTTTTCAATGGCATGATTTAAAGGCTAATTGAAGTGTAATTTTCTGCAGTAAAATTATATCATCTTTTATGTAGTACATTTAAAAAATATTCTAGTCCAGTTCTAATTTTATAGTTTTATTATTTTAATTGAATGTTCCAAGTAATTAAAAGTTGATACATAGAAAAGAAGATTAAAATAATTTTAGTTAATTTATCCTCAACAGAATGAAAAGATGAATAATAGAATGATGGAACAGAGCTCAACACAGTTTCTGGCACATAAAGTTATCCATTAAATATACCCTAATAAATAGGCATAAATAATTAATGAGTATTTCTTGACATTGGTAAAAGACGCCATTGTGAGAGCTCAATAAACTATGAAGAAGATTGCTTGACATCTTTATACTAAAATACTTTGATACAGAGGTCATACAAGCCAATTTTACTTGAGCCATCAGACCCTCACTTTGCTATGCTTGTCTGTTCTTTCTTTTTCTCATTTTTAAAACTTTATTTTTTTTTAATTACAGTTGATATTGAATATTATTTTATATTAGTTTTAGGCATACAGCTTAGTGGCTAGACATTTATATAATTTACAAAGTGATCTTCCTGATTAGTCTGGTACCCACCTGTCAATATACATAGTTATTACAATATTATTGCCTATGTTACCTATACTGTACTTTATATCCCTGTGACCATCTTGTAACTACCAATTTGTATTTCTAAATCCCTTCATCTTTTTCACCCAGTCCCCAAACACTTTTTTATCTGGCAACCATTAATTTGTTCACTGTATCTATGAGCCTGTTTCTGTTTTGTTTATTTTATTCTTTAGATTCCATGTATAAGTGAGATCATATGGTATTTATTCTTTTCTGTGTGACTTATTTCACTTAGCATAGTACCTTCTAGGTCCATCTGTATTGTTGCAAATGGTAAAATTTCATTCTTTTTTATGGCCAAATAATATTCCATTGTATATATGCACCACATCTTCTTTATCCAATCATCTATTGATGGACACTGAGGTTGCTTCCATATCTTTGTTATTGTAACTAATGCTGCAGTGAACATAGGGATGCATATAAATTTTTGAATTAGTGTTTTTGGTTGCTTTGGATAAATACCCAGAAGGAGGATTGCTGGGTTATAAGGTAGTTCTATTTTTAATTTTTTGAGGAAACTCCTTACTGTTTTCCATAGTGGAATCACCAGTTTGTAGTCCTTCCAACAGTGTATGAGGCTTCCCTTTTTCCACATCTTCTTCAACACTCATTGTTTTTATTTGTTTATTTATTGATGGTAGCCATTCCAACAGGTATGAGTTGTTATCTCATGGTGGTTTTAATTTGCATTTCTCTGATAATTAGTGACATTGAGAATCTTTTCATGTCTATTGACCATGTGTATGTCCATTTTGGAGAGATGTCTATCCACATCCTATCCATTTTTAAATTGGATTGTTTGCTCATGTGGTGTTCAGTTGCATGAGTTTTATTTTTATAAATTTTGGATATTAACCCCTTCTCACATGTATCATCAGCAATTATGTTTTCCTGTTCAGTAAGTTGTCTTTGTTTTGTTGATGGTTTCCTTTGCTGTGAAAAAACATTTTAGTTTGGTATAGTCTCACTTGTTTATTTTTGTTTGTTTCCCTTGTCTGAGGAGAAATATCAGAAGAAACTGTTACTAAGAGCAATGGTAGAGAGTTTACTGCCTATGTTTATTTCTAGGCATTTTATAGTCTTGAATCTTACATTTAAGTCTTTAATCCATTTGAGTATTTTTGTATATAGTGTAAGAAAGTGATCCAGTTTTATGCTTTTGCCTGTATCTATCCAGTTTTCCCAATACCATTTATTGAAGAGATTGTCTTTACCGCATTGTATATTCTTGCCTCTCTTTTCATAGATTAATTGACCATGTAGGCCTCAGTTTACTTCTGGGCTCTCTATTCTGTTCCATTCATCAATGTGTCTGTTTTTATGCTAGTACCATGTTGTTTTGATTACTAAGACCTTGTAGTGTCAGCATTTTCCAACTTTGTTCTTCTCTTTTTATAAAGTGTGATTCTATTTTTTTAAAGATTTATTTTTATTGTTTTTGACAGAGAGAGAGAGAGAGAAATACAGAGACAGAGACAGAGAGAAGGGGGAGGGCCCAGAACAGTTTCATAGTTGCACATCATTGGTTTTCCCACATAGTTTCATTCCACAGGTGGGTGCGGGGCTGCACAGGGCAGGAACAGGGCCGGGGTCTCACCCCGGTTAGAACTGAAGTGGGGGCACTCCCCAGTTCAGCATATGGGTCCCCACGGGCCGGGGCCGGGATTCGATCCTCGGTCCCCGGGGCTGCAAAGTGAGTGCTTAACCCACTGAGCCATCCTGGCTTACCCTGTTCTTCTTTTTAAAGTATTTGGGGTCTTTTGTGGTTCTGTATACATTTAGGATTATTTATTCTAACTATGAAAAACACCATTGGTATTTTGATAGGGATTGCATTGAATCAATAGATTGCTTTGGGTAGTATGGACATTTTAATGATGTTAATTCTTCCTATCCATGAGCACGGTATATGCTTACATTTATTTGTGTTTTCTTCAAGTTTCTTTCTTTATTGTTTTATAGTTTTCTGAGTATAGGTCTTTTATGTTCTTGGTTGAATTTATTCCTAAGTATTTTATTTTCTCTGATGCAATTGTAAATGGGATTTCTTTTTTTTTTTTAAATTTTACTTTTTGATAATTTGTTATTGCTGCATAAAAATGTAACGGGTTTCACAATATTTATTTTGTATCCTGCTATTTTACATTGGTTAGTAAAAATTACATAGGTTCTGGGTGTACAACTCTATAGTACTTTGTCTATGTGTTACAATATGTGTTCACCACCCACATAGTATTTCCTTATAATCTTTTGTATTTCTGTGGTGTCAGTTGTCACTTCTTTTTCTTTTCTTTTTTTTTTTTTTTTTTGGGAAGCACACCCCAGTTCAGCATATGGGTTTGCACAGGCCACGGCCGGGATTCGATCCTCGGTCCCCAGGGCTTCAAAGTGAGCGCTTAACCTGCTGAGCCATCCCGGCTTCCCCTGTCACCTCTTTTTCATTTCTGAGTTTTTTAATTTGGCTTCTCTTTTTTTAAAAAAAATATTTATTTTTATTGTTTTTGACGGAGAGAGAGACAGAGAGAGACAGAGAGAATGGGGAGGGCCCTGCGGAGTCTCCACAGTTGCACTCAGTTCTTGATGTAGTTTCATTCCACACAGGTTGGGGCGTGCTGCACAGGGCCAGAATCAGGCCAGGGGCCTCACACATGGGAGTCACACTGGGCTCACACCCCAGTTTAGCACATGGGTTTAGATGGGTTGGGGCCGGGACTCAGTCCATGGACCCCGGGGCTGCAAGGTGAGCACTCAACCCACTGAGCCATCCTCACATCCCCCTCTTTTTTTTCTTTTTTTTTAATTAAATTTTTATTTATTTATTTATTTATTTATTTTTGACAGAGAGAGAGAGAGAGAGAGAGAGAGAGAGAGAGAGAGAGAGAGAGAGAGAGAGAGACAGAGAGAGAGCTGAACTGGGGGAGCTCCCAGTTCAGCATATGGTTCCGCACGGGCCGGGGCTGGGACTGGGATTCGATCCCTGGTCCCCAGCGCTGCAAAGTGAGCGCTTAACCCACTGAGCCATCCCGGCTTCCCCCCTCTTTTTTTTCTTATTGAGTCTGGTTAAAGGTTCGCCACTTTTGTTTTCAAAAAAACAGCTCTTGGTTTCAGTGATCTTTTGTATTGGTTTTACTCTGTTTTGTTTATTTCTACTCCATCTTTATTATTTCCTTCCTTCCATTCACTTTGGGCTCTGTTTGCTGTTCTTTTTCCAGTTCCCTTAGGTATAAAATTAAACTTTTAACTTGAGATTTTTTGTTTTGTTTTGTTTCTTGAGGTAGGCCTGCATTGATGTAAATTTTCCTCTTTGGGCTGCTTTCACTGTGTCCCAGAAATTTTAGGTCTTTGTGTTCTTCATTGTGTCTTTATTTCTTACTGGTTCTTTTTTATGTTTGCTCTGTAGTGTTTCTTGTTTGTTTGTTTGTTTGTTTGTTTGTTTGTTTATGCTTAGTATCTGTTTGTTGACATTTCCATTTAGTTCTTCTAGTATACTTATGTAAAGTGTTTTGAACTCTGTGGCTGGTAGATTGCTTACTTTTGTTTCCTTGTTTTTCTGGAATTTTCCTCCTGTTCTTTTATTTGGACGTGTTTCTTTGTTTTCTCATTTTGGCTCTCTTCCTGTATTTGTTTTTATGTATTAGGTAGGAGGAAGGAGGGAGAAAAGGATTGTAGAGGAAAAAAGATTCCATGAAGCTTCAAATCAGCATAAAGTCATTCATGCTGTAAATCATGGTGTTTTCACCTACCATATTAAGGCTTATTTGCTTGTTTGTGTGAGTCAAGGGTATGTACTTTTTTTTTCTTTTTAAAGATTTATTTTTATTGTTTTTGACAGAGAGAGAGAGAGAGAGAGAGAGATGCAGAGACAGAGAGAAGGGGGAGGGCCCAGAACAGTCTCCATAGTTGCACATCATTAGTTTTTTTCCACATAGTTTCATTCCACAGGTGGGCGCAGGGCTGCACTGGGCTGGGGTCTCACCCCATTGAGAACCAAACTGGGGGCACTTCCCAGTTCAGCATATGGGTCCACACAGGCCAGGTCTGGGATTCGATCCTCAGTCCCCGGGGCTGCAAAGTGAGCACTTAACCCACTGAGCCATCCTGGCTTCCCCAGGGTATGTACTTTTGTGACCGTTCTTTTTTGGGGTCTTTGTGCCTTGTTGAGTGTACTCACATTGAGCACTATTGGGTGAAAATGTGTATGTTTGTTCTGGGAAAATACATGATAGCAGTGTGTGGTGCATTAGGTCACACTGTTTATAGTCCCCTTTCCTCCCATCCTAATCTTTATGGTTTACTAAAATACTTCCTTAGTGCCACTTAGGGAACTCTAATAATGTGCAAGGCTGGTCATTTAACTCTTGACCTCAGAAGTCTCAGTTCCCTGTGGCACTGTCAATGTTTGTACATACTAAAGCTGCTTGCATGAAACAGCCCTTTGCCCAGGTCACTGTTTTGAGAAATCATTCAGAGTTGTTACAGAGTTGTGCTATGGCCTCTTTCTTGTTAGCCTCATGATGAAACAGTTGTATTTTATTTCATGCCATAGGGGTTTTTATTCGGCGTCATCGGATTCCTCTCCCACCTCCTGATCATGATCAGTTTTATACTGTGTATCATTTCAATATCGGCAGAGACATTGTCTTTTATGGCCAGACATTCAAGATTTATGACTGTGATGCATTCACAAAAAACTTTATGAAGAAAATAGGAGTCAAATTAAACCCTTCAAGACAGTGTCCAGAAGACCCTTACATGAACATATGGAGAAAGGTAAGAAGTTGATACATTTGTGAGTTCTTGTCTTCAGAATGAGAATCCCTTCAGAGTCAATAAGGGTATTGTCATATCTGATACAGATGTGACAGAATTTTTGAGGCCATAGTCACTGGAGTTGCCCTCTTCTACCCTCCGGGACAGTGTCCAGAAGATCCTTACATTAAGGTATGGAGAAAGGTAAGAAGTTGATAACATTTGTGAGTTCTTGTCTTCAGAATGAGAATCCCTTCATAGAGTCAGTAGCTGGTATTGTCATATCTGATGCAGATGTGAAAGAACTTTCGAAGCCATAGTCACTGGAGTTGCCCTCTTCTGCTTTTGGCCTCACTCACTGCCCCTGCCACTGCCCCCACTTCTTTGCTTGGAGAGTTTTCCTTCCAAGCTTTAGGAGTCTTCAGTGAGCTGCCCACATGGGATAATTTCTAAGAACCTACGGCTTTGTGGTCCCTGCCAGTGTTAAAGTTGGGCTGACACTCAGTTGGCTTGTCTTTTCCCATTTAGTTGACCAGCTCTGGTAAAATCTTTGCTTCTTCTATATTATTGATTTAGTGAACCAAGCCCTGGTACACCTTGGGACTCTCAGCTCCGCTTAGGGTGGCATCACATGCAGAGATGTTCTGGAGGAGTGAGGATGGTGTGATTCCAATGTACTCCCATTATGAAAGGATTATTGTCTTCAAAGTCTGACCCCATTTAGTGTAGGGAAGAAAGAATCAGTGTTAGTAGTATTATTGTTTTCTCTCTAAAGTTCTTAAAAATTATCCCTGGTCCAAATTTTGTTTTATATAAGAATCTGAACACCCAAAAGGGCAAGTGTCATGTGGAAGATAACTAGCTGTTGTTCTTGCTGGGACTTGAACTCAAATCTCTTGATTCTTACCCTGGTTTTCATAATTGTCATTTATTTTCCTTTTCTCTTTTTATGCTTATATAATTAATTATTTATTATTTATGATTGAAGTATGATTATACATATTAAAATACACATATGAGGTCTGACAATTGAGCTCTCAAACTTACCACTATGTGCTTCTGTTGGCAGCACTATACAACCAACTAAGGTTTTATAACCTTGGTATATCAGTGTCTCACAGCAGTGTTCCTGTCAACATGTGGTGGTATCTTGCTGAGTGGTGCTCATTATTGTTATTGCATGTTTCTGTGTGCTGTTGCAAAAATGGAGCTTGAGTTTACTCAAACCTTTTGGAGATGTAAGACAATGTTTTGGGCTGTGTGATCACTGGTGATGAAATATGGGTATACCAATATGACCTTGAAACAGAGCATTGAAGTGCTCAATGGAAGTCAGCTAACTCTCCATGAACAAAAAATTTCTGTTAGTCCAAATGAAGAGTCAAAATGATGTTACTAACCTTTTTTCCCCCCTTCTTTTATTAATTGTTAAATTTATTGGGGTAACATTAGTTGGTAAAAATTACATAGGTTCCAAGTGTATAATTCTATAGCACATCATCTATGTATTGTATTATATACTCACCACCCAGAGTCAGTTCTTTTTCCATCACCATATATTTGATGCTCCCTCCCTCCTCCCCCATCTCCTTCCCACTTACCATATGACCCAGCAATCTCTCTTCTGGGTATCTACCAAAAAAACTTGAAAACCTTAGTCCACAAAGATATATGTACCCCAATGTTCATCGCAGCACTGTTCATGGTGGCCAAGTTGTGGAAATAGCCAAAATGTCCTTTGATAGATAACTGGATAAAGAAGTCACTAAACTTTTTTAATATCAGAGGGGTTTGTTTATTATG